>VCRD01001145.1:141468-151647 GCA_006783055.1 Trinorchestia longiramus
GTGCTCAGAAATGCTGACAGCAGTGCTCAGAAATGCTGACAGCAGTGCTCAGAAATGCTGACAGCAGTGCTCAGAAATGCTGACAGCAGTGCTCAGAAATGCTGACAGCAGTGCTCAGAAATGCTGACAGCAGTGCTCAGAAATGCTGACAGCAGTGCTCAGAAATGCCGACAGTGCTCCTCTCAGTACTCCTCAAAAAGCACGTCACACCGTTACTTATTTAGCACAACAAAACATTCCTAAATTACTACGCTAAATGATCTTCAAAAAATAAATGAAAAAGTAAATCCGAAAACAAATTTTGAGAAAGTCGAAAAAATATCCCAGCTTTATGAGTTATAGGATCAATACCAAGAGTTGACAAGCCCTTGTCGATGCGTCTTTGAAATGTGTTTCTTTATTGATAAAATGTTCCCCAGAAACGGAAAAATAATTTTGTCAGTCGGATACGATTGCAAGAAAATTTCTAACTTTGAAAAATTGGATCATGAATACACCTGATCCAATCGACGTCATGACAAGCTGTAATCATTAAATTTACTAATTGTAAAATTCGCAGAGTACATTACAATCATGAAATATATATATAGAGAGAAACATATATTTGTTACAAGGTAAATTGAAGAAAATCCTCCGTACATCGACTTCAATGAAAAATAGAGGCAATGATAAATAACCATTCACTCCATTTTACATCATGAAATTAAATAATGAAGATGCAGTGCATGAGCCATTTCTACAGTTTGAATGTATTTTAGTACCGTGCATTACTGTGTAATACTGTACCGTACGTTAGAAACGCAGTCAAGCCTGTACTCTAGAATTACAGCAGAAAGCGATCGTAGAAGACTCCATTCTGATCCAAATGCAACCATAAATATGCATTGTAGTATACGCAGAGACATTCTGTTTATCAACAATATTGTAGCAGCGAGTTCCCACCAAAATTTTCTGACAATAAACGTCGTAATTTCTTGTTGTCGGCCTAGTCATTGGTTACGGAGGACAGGGATAATCCAACACTCCATTACGCAGTAGATGTGGCTTTGCGTTGGTCATAATGAGTGCGATAAGCTCATCGTTACCTCAGAGCCCATTACTGGAGCCATAAACGAGTTCACTGGAAATTATGGTGGATGCTCACAGCTCAACGTGAGAGGGTTCGTATGAACAACGAGAGAAGAGGTCTCAAAAAATGCAACTTGTCGAAAGGGTTCGAATTTTAAGAGGTGACCATTTTAGTGTAAGCCAATTTCAAAAGAGTGTATCAAATAAGCGGGAGTTTGACAAAATTAGAAGTTTAATAAAAAAAGGAAGTTTATAAAAACGTAGAAGTCAAGAAAATTAAAATTAAAACAAATGTCTAGAAAAGCAAACTTTTAAAAAAGCCGAAATTTCGATAAGCAAAAATTTTATAACAACGAAAGTTTCAAAAAATTAAAGTTAAAAAAATGAATTTAAAAAAATGTGTGTAAATAGGAGTGTAAAAAGCTGACTTCCAGAACTGCAACTCACAAAAGCAGAAACTTTTAAGGAATGCCAGTATTTCAAGAACGGGAACTTCACTGACAGGTATCGCAAAAATTTGTGTCTCTAAAGAACAGCCTTCAAGGTGTAAGTTTTAAATATGAAAATTAAAAATTATCTCATATTGTTATCAATTAATGAAATATTTTGAATCGCATGTGGAACTAAGTAACGGGTGCTCAATTTCGAAGATAATTTAAAAACACTAATTTATAATACTAACAATTGAAATGACAGCGTAAATAGATGTTGAAACACTGAAATTTGCGTGCACAACTCACTGGTCACTATCATTACTCACTGGTCACTATCATTACTCACTGGTCACTATCATTACTCACTGGTCACTATCATTACTCACTGGTCACTACCATTACTCACTGGTCACTATCATTACTCACTGGTCACTATCATTACTCACTGGTCACTATCATTACTCACTGGTCACTATCATTACTCACTGGTCACTATCATTACGAATTGATGAGAGAGAAACTCAAGTTACACTAGAGTAACTATCGTCTGGTGTTAGAGTCCTGTGTTAGGAATTACCGACACCGTGTGGGTAATGTGGGAACACTGAGCTCGGAAGAACGTAATATGAAGGTAGTTATTATGAGTAAGTATCTCCGTGCTGCTCGAATTCCCTGTGGAGAAAGGAAAGACATCCTCAAACTGGGCTCCTGTGACACGAACAAGTTCAGAACTAGTATTCTGTCATCCATTGGACAGAAATATCGCTTGAAAGACAAATATTTTGTCGCCAAATTGAAGAGAAATACCTTTTTAAAGACCAATATTCTGTCACCAAATTGAACAAATATATCACTTCGAGAACCAATATTCTTTCATCAAATTGGTAGGAATACCGCTTGAAGAACCAATATTCTAACATAAAATTTGCTAGTTTGTCGCCTTAAGAATCAATACTTTATCATCACATTGTCAAATATGTCACCTTATAAACCATGTTCAAATTTTTCAATATTGAAGCAACAGGATATATCTCTGATAGTCTATTGATCACACGCACGGAAGCTTCTTTAATTCATTTCTGCATAATCCGGTCCGGATTAACCAGATGTTTCGGTGCTGCCGCTCGCCTGCGCTCAAGAGTGTGATCCTCTTTTACAACGTGAGCTAAAATCAAAATTATTCGGTCTGGGGAACGTTAAGAAACACGGGCAGCAATATTGCGGGGCCTCCAATAGGATAAAATCACAGGATTCAATCCCACCTCCATCGACGGTCCTCGTTGGTAAAGGATGTCGCAGAGAGAAATGATTCTGTGGCATTTGAAAAAGTCAGCACGAGAAATGTTTCACACTTAGATTTCAATGTCCTTTTAAATCAATTTGCACATGGAATAAGATCAGAGGGAAGAGGTAGGCTTTAGGTTGACATTTTTAGATGGCATTGCAGCTCTCATTTTATTTTACCTGAACTTTTAAGAATTCAATGTGAAGCATCTAATAATAATTTTAAAAATATGCATTAACCAAGAAAACAATTACAAATTTGTTCACACATATCTATCCCTCCACTTATATCACCGATAAATGCATTCCTGCTCAAAGAAATGAATTAATCAAATTGGTTTTTAAATTGAACATCGCAGTGTTTCTGCTATATGAATTTCTGCAAAAGGAAGTAATTAAAAGGAAGTCTTTAAATTCAAACTAATTTGAAGCGCTAGTCGAAACAATTTCAATTCTGTTTCTGCACTCACTGACAACATATACGCACACTACACCGTTTGCTTTCTTACACCTACACAGCGGAAACATGAAGTGTTTCCTGAGGACTCTACCTTCTTTGTTAGGTATAGTTGGATTGATATATCAATACAGAAAACGTATTCTCTCGCAGTGGAAAATTACAAACTAGCAGTGATCTTTTGTTAGGTCTAGTTGGTGATACAGATATTGAGGACATATTTGTTTTCTCTCGGCAAAATTCATTCTTTGGACACCAAAGCTCATTTGTCAGGTGTAGTCGAATTTATTTATAGTCAAGAAATATGCGTGCGTTTGCAAAAATTACCACTTAAACATTAGAGCTCATATGTTATGACTAGTCGAATACGTACATATACACTTATACAAGAAATATTTTTCTTTACTGCAGAAAAACATCAATGAAGCACTTTATCTCCCAAGGTATACCTCATTGCCTCTAGACTACATAGGTAAAGCAACCAGTTGAGTGAAACATGTGGGCCGGGACCATGGATGTATCTAATGTCCGTTCGTGGGTCTGATAATTAAAAAAAGACAGATCGTCGGCCTCACACCAGCCGGTCTGATGACATGAACGAACGAGTAAAGAAATTTTTTCAGAGTATCGTCAGAAGAGTAAGGAACACATTGCTTACAAAGTTGACATTTTCGTAGGATCTGTGCTCACAATTCTGCATGACGACCTGAAAATGCCTTATTTGTCCTCCAGGAGGGTCCCACGAATACTGACGGTCGACCACAAAGCTGCGTGCGTGGCAAGTTTTCAAGCAATGTTGACGCGTGATGACAGCATGAATAGAACTTTCTTTTCATCGATTGTGATAATGGATGAGACACTGATGCAGTTTTTCAATCCTGAAACGAAGCACGAGACAGCTCAATGGAAGCACAGGCACAGACGCTCTAAGCTATTTCAAGCATCAAAAGCAGTCCTCACTCTCGCCGCTGCCACTGGAGTTCTATGAGCCGTTCAGTGCTGTCATTCCTGTCACGGATTTACAACAAGTGCACGCGTATTTTAAAACAAGCAGAATATTTTTTTTTGTTTCCAGTCCCGAGGAAAAACAAAACATCAGAAGTGCTATGATTTGAATGTATATCGTATGTATGACGTAATTTTTGAGCAAGTGAAACTCAACAACGGACCATGTCTTGGAGGAAAAAATATGAACACATACATAAAGATTGACCACTTCATGGTTATGGCTCCAAATAAACGTCATATTGATTCTGTAAGTGGAAGAAGAAGCATAGCTTGATGTACCATTTATGGTGGGTCAAGCAGTTAACAGTTAATTTATGAGGTCATTTGCAAGACTAAATAAGGCAGAGTCTCTGCACTTAGAGCTGTCGTTGGTGGTTGTGAGAATGCCCCATTTCTACAAGTCATGCTACGAATTGGCGATTTTTATTTCAAGTTTATTGAAGTTTGAGCACTCTCAGTTACTTTTTGAAGCACTCGAAGAGCTTTTATGTTACAAATTACAATTTCCATTGAACTCCCCTTGTTATTGTTGTGCTTGTTTTTTGTGAAGGCTTCTATGAAATTTACAGCCAGGAGTAAATTTCATTTAACACGTTGACTCCGAAGTGGTACGTATGTGGACCACTTAGGTTAGGTTCTGTAATTTTTTCAGATCCTTCTAGTGACTATGCGTACAAAGTGAAGATTTACACCGGCCAGGCAATCGGAGGCAACGTGTTAAAAAGAGATATGTCCGTGGTCTTGTAGTAACGTGGAATGGGGTAGCGTGGTAGACGGCAGTGGTGGGGCCACGTGGTAGTTGCGTCAGATGGTCTGATGTTCACATCAGTCAATAATACGAGAAAGAAGAGAATAATAGAACAAGATATTGTGTGCCTATAACACCTAACAACCCGGAAACAAGCGTTGTCAAATCTGTCGCGGGAAGCTTAGTAGTTTTCCAAGGTAACAAGTTCTCCACATGGTCTGACAGTGACAAAAGAACATCAGCGAATCAAGAGCAGCTCATGAGACCACCGAGGAACTCTTAGGTGAATGGATTTATCAGTTAATGTGGTGTCATGTGTGCTGAAAAATCATCGTCCGCTAACGGTTTTCAACACGTCGCTTCTTTTCAAGAAAACAATTTTGTTGTTTTCCCTTACAAGTCACATTGTTCTATCAGCGTCATGCTTTCCTTGTGTGACTGAAATCCATCAATTTTCTTTAACGTAGTTTGATTTAAAAATAATTATTTCATATTTCTGATCAATTTAATGTTTGCTTGTGCGCATAGTATCATGACTTCCATGTAGAAGTGGTTGTTCCCATTTATTTTCTTTGAATTATCAAGCATCACCTAATGAATCATAAGTTTCAGAAGGCGGAAACATTCTTGGTGGTCGCCGAACTTGCAATACACAAATGATGAACAAATTTAAATATTAAAATTAATTAAATGGTGAGGCAAATGTAAAACGAATTCTCAAAACATTTACGACTAGCACTGTATATTATCGATAGGTCAGGCACATCACGCATCATTGCAATCTAGCACACGCAAACTTTACCTTGTATTAAAATCCACTCTAATAAAAAAATAAATGGGTCAAGTTTTAAACCTATTGCCTTATGCAAGGTAAAACATTTTTTTAGTTTTTTTGCTTTGTCTCAACTCCTGTTACAAACAAATTGCACCAAAATCAACACTATATGATAGAACACAAGGCGTCCCTAAAATAAATAAATTGTAACATGCTGAATGTTATCCTATGTTTTTACAATGGGAATCTCCCTTAAAAACTAGTAGTTAAATGCGTAGACTTTTAGGTATATAGCTTCCTAACCGCTGGAGTTAAATCAGTGGACTTTCCGATTAGGTCTGAGAATATGTTGCATTAAGTTCTTCCTTCAAACGCATGATATTTAAACCCGTTATTTTAACGGGCATACACACTATTTTTTAATACTTTCCATAACTTTTAAGAGCAATCCGAAGTATATGAAGTATTTTTGGCAAAATGCGGCAATTAGAGAATGGAGCTCAACGACACTTTTTACAGGCCTTGCATGTCTCATTAAAACAAAACAAATGTTGAATAAAAAAATTACATCATATTCATCATTACTGATTGAATGACAAATACGTCGGGTTACCATGAATAGATGAGTACTGATTCCTGCTTATGTTATTCCCTAGAAAATTGAATTGCTTGTTGGAGTAAACAAAAAAAGTATCTTTAATTAAGAAGCCTAATCACACAATCTTTAATTATACGGATAAGTTCAGATTTGCTATTAAGCTGAGTTCAATCTTCAAATGAAACAAAACTAGTTTGATCTATAGGTCAAAGAAAAAAAGAAACCGCGTGGAAAATACTCGCCGTTCAAGAGAATCTATGTTTACAAATCTAAAAAATTAACCCAAAAGAT
This sequence comes from Trinorchestia longiramus, assembly GCA_006783055.1. NCBI lineage: Eukaryota > Metazoa > Arthropoda > Malacostraca > Amphipoda > Talitridae > Trinorchestia > Trinorchestia longiramus. The sequence goes on from VCRD01001145.1 coordinate 148,132, forward strand.
CAGCATTTACAGGAACCCCACGTCGTCTCAAAGGAATCATTAGCCGCCATTCCGCCTTTTCTGCTAAGTTCTGAGGCGACGTGGACTTAGCTCATTTCAAGCTCTAAATTCTTTTCCGAGAGTAGGAGGAAATTCGCGGAGCCTAAACTGTTCTTTTGTAAATCAAGATCGTGACTGAAAACACTGGCACTTTCAAATGAATGCGGGCAGAAGCTGGAGATGCATGCGTAATGATCGTGCTCGAGAATATGCTAAACAGGAGTTGACACGACCGAACAAGGACTAATGAGAGACAATCTGCACCCGCCTGCACGCATACTGTGCTCTACTTGATCAAATCATTTCAGGATTTATAACAGTTGCTAAAATGTGTACTAAATTCTGTAGAAACTCGCTAAAGACATATGAAGTTTCTAATATAATTCCAGTAAAATACTAGCATACTATGGCAATATTTGATGCCACAATAAGAAAAAAACTCACTCAACTTCAAGAACGTACGCGTGCTCGGCGATGGTAATGCAGTGATATCACTTGTAAGAAGCAAATTTGACGTGCAATGTGGGAGAAAAGCACTTCAATTGAAGCAAAAGGGTCGTAAAAAGTCTGCTGTCGAAGCAGCAGTTTCCTTGTCACGTACCTTGTTACTGTAAGAGACAGCATAATTCAGCCGGTCCCTGAGAAGTTCTGGCGGACGTTTACATCCGCACTCGTGCAGTTCACCTTACAAAATTTTGTAGGGTTATCTGTAACAAAATCTATGAAGGAATCAGATTTTTTCTGCCTAACCTTTGCAACTTCAGAGGAATGTTCTAATGTCTGCATGGGTTACAGCTTTGCTCATCACAATTCAAGAGTTTCTGCGTCCATCCAAGGCTGAAGAGAAACGACACAATTATTTATACAGGGTTCAATTACTGTATCATGTAAAAAAAAATTCGGTGGCAGGAAGTATCTCAACAAGATGAAATAAATTAAGGATCACATGAAGTGTTGTATGCACTCATGCACAAGTATAAAAATGTGAAGTCCGTTTAACAATCTATGATTGGTATGTTGTCGAGAACGGCAGCCTCCCAGCTAGAGAGGAAGTGAAATGGTAAAATAAGGAATATCACACTACTCATTTGAATTCCGCCAGTCTCCTGCAACAAGTGCTGCAGGTTCTACATTGAATAGCCAAGAATACCACTGAGGAGCTCTAATTCGCCAAGGTAAGCCGACAAAGACAGCTATTGCGAGTGTACATGACTTCATAAGGCATGCAGACCACGACAGACACTGTAAACATACCTCCTCAAATCCCACTGACGAAGGTAGACACTAAACATACCTCCCTAAATCCCACTGACGAAGGTAGACACTGTAAACATACCTCCCCCAAATCCCACTGACGAAGGTAGACACTGTAAACATACCTCCCCCAAATCCCACTGACGAAGGTAGACACTAAACATACCTCCCCAAATCCCACTGACGAAGGTAGACACTAATACCAACTCTCAGAGGGATACTCAGTAACCCTACACATGAAGCGACGAACGTCACAGTCCCCAGCTTACCCCTCATGAATATTCTATATCAGCGCACATCTGGGGATAAATAGACATTGGAATAGCTGATTGAGTATCTTAGCCAATGTCGCCAGAGGTAAATTGAAGTAGTATTTCATCATGGCAAATGTTAGCCAAAAGAATATGCTGGGAAAATTAAGTTGTAGAATGTGCGGCAAAATGTTGAGACAGAAAGCGAAATAGCGAAAAAAACGAAAGAGATATCTTTATTTTTAATATATACGTCCATATAATGCAATTTTGTTTCATTTCTTTTACAACAGTCAATAAGAATAAGAAGAGTAAGGAACGCGTTTCCACTGTAGAAAATGTGCTGAACGATTAATCAGTTTCATTAGTCAGATAATTTTGTTGCGTCTTCGTATGAAATAGCCCCATTGAATGTTTCCAAATCAAATTGTTATTGTACGAAATAATACAGTAATAATACGCATACATTATTGTGTTAAAGAATCCCACACTGTCGGTCGCATCTTGTATCGTGAATTGGAATGCGTTATCACAATTAGATGAAGAAATGGTGATCACTTCTTCTTGCAGTGCATCGCATGATCTAATTTCTAGTATTGACTATTCTGCGCACCTACTCTCCATTTCTTAATCATGTGAACAAAAATACGTGACAGATCACATTGCTTCCATTGAGTGCTGTACGCGTCTTACATGTACAAAGAAATTGCCAGCAACGAGTGTCATAAAAATGTTTATAGACGAGAAACAAAAGCTGATCGATTCTATCGCAGACAAACTAGATCTCAGCAGTCAGTCAAGGACTGATTATGCTTATTTAAAAAAAGATTCATTCATATGTTAGACATTTTGCTGAAATTATACTCCGTGTTATTGTCGATGTAACCAGCACCCTGATTTTATAGGTGAATATAAAACAAGAAGGTATTATAAATATGTGGTCTTGTTACATTGGTACCGCCAAACACGCTCACAAGCGGCCCTGCAAATTCAGGATTATACTGAGCGACCTAAACTTGTGTCAAACGAAGCGCTGAATAATTCTATTCATGCTCATTTCTGCATTTAAACCAATAAAAAGCTTCTACGAAGATTTAACACAAAATATAAATTCATTTCTTTTAGGCAATCATCACAATAATATAGATGGATTCATGCATAATCGAGCTAAATCTGATGTTTTTATTTAAATGAGTTAATATTCTGTTATTTGAAATCCTCTTCGGCAAATTTTTCGATCCTTTTCCTCTACATGGAGATCCTACAATGCAAAGCAGTTCAGTACAGGCATCCCAATTATATATATATAATTATTAGCCCTCACCCGTCTCATAGAAATAACCCATATTTTCTCATTTGAACACACTTTTTTACGGAAAATGTAATAAGAAAAATAGTCCATAAGTTCAAATATTTAGAGCAAATAAATTAGTACTTTAAACTTGCACTGTGTAATGAAAGCATGCTGCGTATTTGCCCTACTTGAAGGCATGTCTGATTTATTTCAGCTAAAGGAGGCTTCTCAGGAGAATCGCTTCCGATTTCCGACTCTTAACACGTTTGTTGCGATGCGACCCACCGGTGGGTCACTTAGGTTAGGTTCTGTAATTTTTTCAGATCCTTCTAGTGACTATGCGTACAAAGTGAAAATTTACACCAGCCAGGCAATCGGAGTCAACGTGTTAAACCCTGTTCAGAAAGCTACTCATGACAACGAACACAATGCCATCATTCTCAGGAGCTGCTCATTCAGTGAGCGTTATTGCAACAAGTAAAAGTTCGAAAATAATAGATACGAGTACTCATTCAAATCACAGTGTGTAAGCGAGCATTTACCAATATAATTTTACAGAGTATTGACAAGAGGCCGAAAACTTATTTTGCACCTGGTCAAGAGCACCTGGTCAAGAGCACCTGGTCAAGAGCACACAGCCAAGAGCACCTGGTCAAGAGCACACAGCCAAGAGCACAC
>VCRD01001146.1:20377-38786 GCA_006783055.1 Trinorchestia longiramus
TACTAAAAATAGCCAATATTTATAGATGCAATGGATGCTCAAGTACATTAGATTTTCTATTCATTTTATGATGTTATTGACTTTGAAAAAACTAAGCTTCCTTCAAAATTTTTGTTTTTTATTGATGTTTTTAATGTGTATGATATTCAACCTACAGCTAAAGAGAGCCAATTGTAATTTTCAGAATCTCAATTCTAAATTGAATTAGACTGCAAATGTATAAATTGAAGACTAGGTACAAATTGACAACTAAACATAAATTGAAAACAAGGAATTCATTACCTTGAATTCAAAGAGTTTTAAATTGAAAGACAGATCTTGCTTGCTTAGCAAAGAGGTGCCAGCAGAACTGAGGGAATCAAGCAGGAAAAAATTACAAGACAAGCAACTCAAGAAGATGCGTGGAAGCACAACGTACCCCCCCACTGCTGCCACACTCTATTGTGCAGTCTCACTGGAAAATAACAGCACAAATACAAGCAATCAAGGCCTTAACATCAACAGTAACACAAAAGCAAAGAAGCTTTTGATTATAAAGCTAATGTAACATTAATTGACCAATAATAAACTAGCAAGGCATTGTCTGAAGATGATAAATTTTGGCACAAAAAGATAAAGGAGTCATGCAGCTGTCAGTATTAATAATAATATTGAAACAGTTTTGAGTTTAAACATAATGAGGTAAATATTAGAAAGAATAACAATTTAAAAAGATTCTATCTAGTCATAAAATAGATCATATGGAGACAATATTACCCCCACAGCATTCATATTTACTATTCATAAATTCAGGAATTCTATAATATGGAATGTTTTGAAATTAATTCAACATATTTGCTGCCAATGATGATAGTTGTCTCCTTTTTCTCCTTACCTTTTATCTTGCTTCTCAAATCAGGAAGATAGAATAGTAAACTAATAAAATTTTTACTAAAGCCAAATGTTCTCAATTTGTGATAAATAATAATTGCCAACTGCAAGATGGCTTTTCATTGGCAGCAAACATGTTCCTACATTTCTGAAGTATATTTTTCAGTAAGAACACAATGCTACAACAGACTGCAATCTTTACTTTTCAGAAATATATTTGTTCTTCCTCAAATTATCAGCATGACAGTAAAGGCTAACAGAAAGTTTTTATACAAAAGTTTTAGTTTTTCAAATAACAATATTTACTTCATGAGTCAACACATAACCCTTTACAGCACAACTTGATTCTGAACGTTGAACAAAAATTATTTGTGAACATTCATGGACCACTGGCCTTCCTGATATTCATTAGAAATAATTCACTTTCATGCTAAATGTTTCATTCAAAAGTTAGGTGGGTTTAAATAAACAGTACAGATGAATGATAATTTACATAATATATCATTCAATCAGAAAAAAATTGATCATTATAGGGTTAGGTAACTACAGCAGAGGGACAGGAGCCATTTTAGGAGACTGCATGAGGCAAGACACTGTGCAGTGAAGCTTGTGCTGGAACATGGCAATCACACCAGTCCAATGTTGTGCTCATGTTACCCACATGCACACTTCCCTTACACCATGAATATAATAATGATTATAATAATGCTGACATGCACCCACCAGACAACTGATCAAAAGTGACAAATTTTCAGTTTAAAACAGGGACAAAATTTATAGCAAAAATTAAAAATGTGAAGCAATTGAATACAGCATTAATATAAATACTGCACTCAATGATGAATAAAAACTGAAATCAAATGTGTACTTGGTTTTCAGTATAATGAGATGTTTTTGTGAATGTATCCATTTGTAAGAAATGTCCCATAAGGAAAAAGTTATTAATTTCAGTAGAAATACTTCAAAACTTGAGATCAAACAGCCTTCATTACTGATGCACAGAACACGAATGGAATGGACACATTTTACACAGAGACAATAGATAAGATAAGAAAAGTCTAAAATTGAAATACAAGGTGTGTACAGCTAACTACTAGAAAGTTATTATTTCCTGGTTGATCAGTCTTTCATTAAATTTCTACCCCAAAAAATGAGCATGATTGGTGACAGCCCTTTGATCATTGGCTCAACTTTCATGAAAAATAACAGGAAGTACAAAGTAAATAAATGTACTGTAATCAAGTTAGTGATAAATTAATTTTATTCACTGCTATCTTCTGTAACAAAATGACATGGGTATATAAAAACTCACTTAAGAAGGTATAGTATTGTCTCCTAAAAATTTTCCCATCAATGAATATGAACTCCAACATTGACAGTCTGCTATAACATTTTGTACTTTTCTTCAGCTTGTTTTGTCTATCATTGTGAATGTGTGTTTTTCTACTAAACCTTAGAAAAATTATTTTAAAAAAACACTTCGCATTCAAAAACAAACATTTTTTGGATAAGGAAATAGATTTAGAGATTTTACAATAATTTCAATAAAAAGTATGGATGTGACTAACAACCTTGATGACTGAATGATGTTTGTTAGGTAAGCCTGCACTGTAACTCAGCTACTCACATGATGAACCTACACCATGCTTTACAAACTTGCATGTGACATCACAAAAATTTATCCTCTTCTCAGGGCATAATTCAGTTTAGTAGAACGGTTTATTGTTACTCTCTCTTACAAGTGTAGCAATATTTTCTAAGTATGTCCCAGTATTTGAGAATTACAAAGAACCAGACTTGAGACTAATGAATAACAGAGAGCATTGTGCCAATGCCACTACCTGACTCTGGAGACTGACACCAGTGCAGTGAACTGCTCACCTAAATAAAGCTATCTAAATATTCTACAGCATTATACATATATCAATCAAGATGTTACAAAATATTAAAAAAAGGTGTCAATTTCAGCCAACAGTGCATACAATCACACAGCTCTTGCAATAATTTCATCAAGAATTCCAATTCCAAAGTCTTGAAAATGCATTGCCTTTATTCAAAAGAACTTAAATATGCAGCTATGTTTTTGGTACTCTGATAAATATTGAATGCTGCACATAAATAAAACCAGTTACCAATTAGCTCTGAGAAGGAAACCCTGATTTTATTGCTAGTACATTTCAGTTAAACTAGTTTTGTTGAAGCAATACTTAATAAAGACAGCATCAGTTATTCAAAATAAGCATCATGGAGAGAAACAGAAGAAACAAAAACCAAAAAAAAATAGATATTACCAATGCAGCAAAAGCCTAGAGAACATGGCAGATGTTACATTATAATATTCTAAAAATGCAACAAATATATGTAGTTAGAATATCCTGAATAAATACAAGAAATATATAGGTAAAACATACAGATATCATACAACCATTACAGAGCTTGAATATGCTAACGAACTATAATACGTACTAAACAGCTAGAATATGTTAATACAATACAGCCAGAATACACTAATAAAATACAGTAAATGTATTGCTGGTAAATAATAAGACAGCTGGCACACACAATAACTAGCTCGTCTTACCTTCACGCGTCATGGTGAGTTGGGTGTGTGTGTATGACTCACAACAGCAGTAAAAAGTATATAGTGTGACACACAAGTGATAAGCTGAATTATATACTACCTACGTGGAGGTTATCAGCAAGAGAACTAGTAACCTAGACCTCTGCAATCTGTAAAATAGATAGAACAGGACGGATGCCTGCGATAAGAAAGACGCCGTGATAATGGCAGACACATTCACCTCACACAAATGGGGGAAAAACTGTTTACTTTTAAAAAGAAATACACATGAAGAAAAGATGAACTAAATGAAAGAACAATGATAGCTAAAAAAATGTTTTATAAGGCCATTAGTGTGAGATGAACGTGGAAATTCACAAGCCGGCATAAACGGCAGCGTCGCACACCTACACGTCCAGACACTAGCGCTGCACTAAGCCAGTCAGAGCCACTGAACTCAGGAGTCAGGACGACCCGGAACCAGGAGTAAGCTTTTGTCAATCGCACTGATGCAGCAGGATACTCTACACTTGCGGATTTAATTGAAAGATAAAAAAAATAAAATAATAATAATTTGTATAGTATTTCATGATTAGCAGAATGTAATATATATTATTTTACATTATTTTACGAGCAATTTCTTCACCTGCTGATCAGTCACGGTATACAAGATGTACTATTTAAGTTTCGTATGTTCAAAGCGACTTGAAAGATACCCATCGAAAACTATTCCTAATTTTTTTCAGAATGCTCAAATAATTAGCATGTAGATTAACCCGATATTGGTCTTGTGCGCAAATCACGATTTAGACATCGAACCATTCATGAATTGCCCTAAAAATTACTAGAATAATATGTATGCAGTATGATTACAAATAACAGTTTACTTAAAATTGAACCGGTAATTCAGAATTTAGTCAATTCTAAATCAAGTCCTGAGTTTTTCCTATTTTTATTCTTCAACAACAATCATTGTAATAATTATCCTCATAAGCAATATCCTCCTCGAGCATTTCCTTCAAGAACTGATTGCTTCTAACATTCACCCAACTAACTGTACTTAAGTGTGGATGTTAGAAAGCAACAGTGTTAGCAGTTACCAAGCCTAGTTCTGTTCTAAGCTTCACCACAAGCACCGTTTGTCTTTCACTATGACTGCAAGCACTGGTCTCCTTTTTACACTTTCAAATGGGACTCAAAATTTTCAATGAGGAAACGTAGCCTCTAAATCTGTCATCACGGTGAGACTTTGTGCCATGCCAATAAATTGTTCAAAATCTAGGTTTCGATATCTGAAAAGCTGCTTCACGCATCAATAATTGTTTATTGATAGCTCAGCATGTGAAGTTCAAGTAAATACACCAAAACACGCATTGGAGCTTGAGATTTGGGAGCAAAATATCACTTAGCTTTAACAACACGTGTCGTATCCAAAAATTGATCATTTTGATCAGTTATATATACACTCTATTAACCATAATATACATAATTATTCCTTCGGTTGCACATGGTGAATCTTCGAGCATGATCAATGCACGACTAAATTGCATCAGGTAAGGCAGAACCATTGGAACTTAAATCTCGTGGTGTACAGAAGTTCATGTTTGAAAAAGTCCTCAGATCTGTATAGAGGATATAATCGAGTTGCAAACACTGTGTATTGTACATTAATACAGACTAACCTGGGGCTGTGCAGCCATTGGAGAAGCGACGGGGCGGGGCCGGAGGTGTGGTGGTGGTGGTTGCCCCGTGTGCCTCCAGCTTGGCCACCGCAGACTCTAGCCTTGACACGAGGGCACTCAGTTCCGCCATGTCCTGTCCTGGGAAATTGGGAAATGGGGGAGGTAAAGTTAGGTACATGGAGAAAAGAATTTCCAGGTGCCATAACCTATGTGACCATATTGACGAAGGATAAGAATTGGGGAAGTTAAATAGCTATCAACCTGCGCTTAAGCTGTGGTCGAGTCCACAAAGTTGTGGAGCGAGCGATTCCTTCGTCACAAGTGGTCTAATGCATGGTTACTATCAGCTAGGAATGTTCCAGTCCTCAAAACTCCAGCTCAAGTCCCAGCTAAAGTCCAAGCTGGACACAAAATTTGTTGTCATGTATACTTGAGTTCAAATTCCCAGGTGGGCGAGGGAAGTTGTTGTCATAGACACGCAATTTGACTCAAAAGAAAAGGCACTGATTTTACTTATACTTTTCAACTAACACAGGTGAAAAATAGTTTAATTCTAGGCACAGGATTTTCCTACTTGAAAAAGCTCAATTTGGGCTCCAGCAATAGCAATGGAGTATAGCAGACGGCCCGTAGCCCGTTAGAGGCCTAAATACTTCAGATGAACCGTGGCCCGTTAGAGGCCTAAATACTACAGATGGCCCGTGACCCGTTAGAGGCCAGTTTGAGGTGATGAGGGCCCCAGACACATCCGTGGCCAGGTATGCAATGGCCTGAGAAGGCCCCAAATGTGCGAGGCCAGGCTTCTTTACGACAATAGAGTGGCTGGCTGCATGCAAATTCTGAGTCCCGTGATTGTGTCGCACTTCCAATGCAGGGAAAGAAAAAATAAAGAAAAATAACTTATTTCCACTGAATTTGAAACATTATATGTGATGTACAGTTGGTTTTTTTAAATGCCTTATTATGAAATCTGTAAGTGGTAGATATTCTACTCTAGGCAACATAAGAGAGCTTCGTCCGGTGCAAACATTGCAGTAAAGCTTCAAAATAAATACACGGAAAACTGCAGAAAATCAATCAAAACAAGTCCCCCACAATGCGTGTTGCAAGTCAACTTTTAAAATTAAGGCTAAAATCTTAAAATTAAATGTGTAAATCAGACAGAAATTTAATTAAAGACTCCGTGTCACAATTAAAAAGCCCGTGCCCACTGTGACTCGATCCTAATAATTAAAATTTAAATTAGAATTGAAATTAACTGAACACTTTATTGCACTGAATAAAATTTAGAGTAACGATTAAGAGAAAGAGATAATAAATAAGAACTTGAGTTTGAACATGTCAATAATAATAAACATCGAAGAAACATCGATAGATCTAAAATAGATCAATCCTAAATAAAGATGTAGTGCATCAAAAGTTCTAAAGTGTACATCTGTCTGTCAATACATATTTACCGCCATTAACAAATGAACTTCACAATTGCACTTAAAGAACTGATACAACCATCTGTGCAATAAAATAATTATTTTCCAATCGAGATCATGGATCTGGTTTACCAGAATATAAGAATCAATTTTTCTCTACTCGTGAATTTGAGAAAAAAATTAAAAGTTTTGGATTTTCCGATGTCCACAGTCATTCAGAAAGAATTTCATAGAAATAAGTTTGTAGAGAATGCAGGTGCACGATAAACACTAATTTATTTCGATTCTTCTAGTAAGAGTAGATGCGTCTGATTTTATGTACAGATAAAAGTAATAAAACCATCTAATATCTTTAGATAATGTACTTATTACTGAAGAAAAATTATTGAACTGAAATCAGAACGGGTATGCATGTATTATAAGCATTGTATTGTGGATACGAGAACTGCCTAGTCTTTATAATAGTTTCATATTAGTCAAATCTAAATCGTGGCATTTCCAGGGGAACTGTATAGTCGGTCATAATCGCAACATTCGGTCCTAATGGTAACAATTGGTCAAAAAGGCAACATTCGGTCCTAATGGCAACAATTGGCCAAAAAAGCAACATAAGGACACATTTGGTCCAAAAAGGACACATTTGGTCCAAAGGCAACATTCGGTCATATTGGCAACAATTGGTCAGAAGGCAAACATTCCGTGGTTTACTCGACATTTCTCGCTACCAACGCTGAAGACAAAGAGCAGCATTCCTACCCCACCTGTGGAGGCGGAAGTTCAATTCCTCAACACCGTCTCCTGAATGTTTAGGAACTGCAACTGCAACACAACTCACCACCTGCTAGTGCAGCAGTGAGGGTCCTCGCTATCTGAGTGGGGCACAACGGAGGCTCACCGTCCCCGAGGCCCCGCCTCTCTGGGGGGCTCAAGGAGCTCAGTCTGTTGCTGAGTCTCTTCGCCGTCTCCACGAGGGCCTCTGTCCTCTCATCCAGACGGAGGGGGCCTCCGTTTACCGTATTTTTGTCCCCTTCTCTGAGCTTCCTGTTAATTTCGTCCCTTCTGTCCTTAGCTTCGCTCAATTGTGTCCCAACATCCGGAAATTTGTCCGTGTATTTTTCAGTTTTCTGTCCCGGAGAAGATCGTCCGTTGTGAGCCGTTTTCTGACCTGTAGTAGATTGTCCGTTGTGGACCGTTTTTCCATTTACTGCTTGTTCACTTCCCCCAGTCCCCAGCTGATCTCTCGTCCCCTCCCACGCGTCACTGGGGATTTGCCCCCCATTAACGGCCTCCCCATACTCGGGGGTGGTAGGGCTGGGGAATGAGTCCCCTTTCACGGCGTAACTTCCCACACTTCCCCTTTGCTTCCCCACGCAGCTACATGAACTCCCCATGGCTGCCCCACGTGAAATGTTTACTTTAGACTTACTTCCATTTCACATTAGTTCAACTTTATTCCTGTAGGATCAACGGTTTTTAAAAACACTACATTTAGGCTAATGTGTAGGGTTAATAACTAAAATTAATAACTAAAGTTATATAATTAGGTTTGATGAATGGGATCGATAAACTAGGTTAATAACTAGGGCTAATAACTAGAACTAGAGAACTAGTTTGGGAAGCGTGGCCTGCTATCGCTGCAGCAGCGCCGCTTCTAACATACACCACTCGACCACAGCTTTGTTTCCTATTCTTTAATTCTAACCTACACTAAGGAATAATTAATTCATCGCACTAAACTGTTTACAAAAATGAATAAATTGAAGCCATGTAAACTTCACAATAAACTTCAGGCAGTCAAGTTAAGGAAACTTGCCTGAAAAATTCAGAGTTTACTTCATTACGCATCTACGCGTGTGAAGTAGAACCTGCAGCTCAGGTAGAACTTACTACAAGCAGAAGTATTGTACGAGACTACACGTATATTACCAGCCAGTGGGGGAGGGGGGTTGTAGCATGGGGAACGCACTGGGCTGCAGCCCCCGATTTTGAGGATATTCCCCACGCTTTTCCCCTCTCCGCTGTTTACAAGCCCCTCTCCTCCCCTCCAACAGCCACTGACTCTCCACTGTCCCCTCCTAGTTAGAGGGGCATTGAATTCAGGGTACAGAATACCAACTAAATTTTTCTAGACACATTACCTCGAACCGCGCACTCGCTCTCATCAGATATTGCGCTAAAAATATATCATTGATCAACAAAATTAATCCATTCAAGAATACTTTTTTCAATCTCTTAAACTATGGAGCTGTTATTAATCCTCCAGCTGTATTAGGCATATTTTAGATAGCTGGAGTGAGCTATTGAAAGAAGTGTCGTGCCTGTCCAGGTAGTGAAGTGAGAGACAAAATCATGTAAGCAGGAGCTCCGGCACGCGAATCAAGCAGTCAACAGGATACCCTCGTCCCCCTGGGATGAGGAAATAAAGAGGGTATGTTCGCATACACTCATAATGTGAGGCTAGTGGGTGTATAGGCATTTCCCGGTGCTGGGGAAGAGGGGGAGTAGCTGGCAGCTCCTCAACTCAGTGGGACGACGGAAGATAGGGAAGCGAAATGAATTAAAATTGCGCTTTTTATCAATAGCACGGCCGGGGAACAGAGAAAGAGGTGGAAAAGTGGACGCAGTGAAATATATCTGCGCTGTCACAGTTGAGACCAGGCGTTTATCTATTTTTGTCTAAAAGAAATTGTTTTCACATTATGAGCAATAATAATTCGTATATGATACATTGAGGTAAACGACTGATCAGCTTCAGGGCACAACTGGCAGTATTTTGAGTATCTAGGATACAAGCTCATTGAGGTAAACGACTGATCAGCTTCAGGGCACAACTGGCAGTATTTTGAGTATCTAGAATACATCCTCATTGAAGTAGATACTCAAATACTCATGTTTTTCTCAAGTGTTGTCGGTTTGAGTATGCATCACTCGTAGATGCCTTACCGCTTATCCTAACTTTGTACGCACGTCAACCTAAAGCCCTCAACTTGTCGCGTTCCCGGAATCATGGAAAAAATTAATGTCGGCCTGCACTCTGATGCGCTCTGACTTACAGGCGTGCAATGCTGGAGTATACAGGGTGTCTCAAAAAAATGTACTCACCCTTTAACCGTTGCTAACATGCTATCTTCTTTGTGTTGCAGGTGTGAGGTTCGAACCTTTGCGAACATGATTAAATGTGATTAAAGAATCATGTTCGCAATGGTTCGAACCTCACACCTGCAACACAAAGAAGACAGCATGTTAGCAACGGTTAAAGGGTGAGTACATTTTTTTGAGACACCCTGTATAAAGTGTCAAAAAAGCATATACTCTTTAAATAACAATAACTTATTTTCTCTTCAGCAAAAGAAATAAATACAATCACAATCAGACAGCTGAGAAAATAAGAATTTATCTACACATGACATAGCTAGAACATACATAGTTATTTGCGATAACAGAAAATAAATTATTACAATTTTAAGCGTATGTTCTTTTTTGTCCCATCCTGTATAATGGAGTGTATGATGTACTGCGTAGTGGAAAACATAATGAAGTGAGCAATGAAGTGCACAATGAAATGCACAATGAAATACACAATGAAATGCACAATGAAGTGCACAATGAAGTGCACAATGAAGTGCACAATGAAGTGCACAAGGAAGTGCACAAGGAAGTGCACATGGAGTCCTAATAATGAACACAGTGCAGGAGTGGTGACTGACGTCAGCCACATGACGTGAGGATGACTTCATCAAAGGAGCTGACATGAGGAAGGAGGATGGGGAAGGGGTGAGGAAGGAGGATGGGGAAGGGGTGAGGAATAGGGAGTAGGAGCACAGGGAGCGCTAGGGGAGTGGGGATAAATGGGGCATAAGCTTAAGAAAAAATAAAGAAAGAAAAAAGAGAAACTTTATTTCAATCCCGTACACATGACATGTAAACATTTTTCAATTGTTAACGCTAACATCTTAAGACTAGTGATGCTTCCAGCGACTGTTCCCGTCCTCTGTGCTGTGACTTGCGGTAGAGGCTCGTAGAGGCGCTACAGGAGCTTGAGGTAGAGGCTCGTAGGGGCGCTACAGGAGCTTGAGGTAGAGGCTCATAGGGGCGCTACAGGAGCTTGAGGTAGAGGCTCGTAGGGGCGCTACAGAAGCTTGAGGTAGACGCTCGTAGGGAGACGTAGGAAGGAGCTGGGAGTTTCAGGAAGGAAATATTCAGTCAGTCTTCATTAACTCGTGCGTCATATGCAGGAGAAATTCGAACACTGCTTGGGGACTCGAACCAGCGTCCTGAAGGACAATTTAGGCGGCTAATCGCAGGAGTGCAGTGGAAGTCATAAGTTGTGGTGAGTCGAAGTGATGACTAACCATAAGTGATGACAAAGTGCACGTACTGATTATTATAACAGTAACTCCTTGTCCTTGTCCGAACCACGTGGTGACGGCCACCACTCACCACCCACCTCTTTCCCCTCACCCCTCACCCCTCACCACTCAAAGGTCACTCAGTTTGGTGTGCAACAACTTTCACGGCAGTGAAACTTTTACTGAAGTTGTTCTGGTGTACACGTACGTTATATACATGTACGTATGTAGGTCTTCCAGTACACTGCCTCGTCACGGCAGTCACTGCACAGCAGTTACTGCACAGCAGTCACTGCACAGCAGTTACTGCACAGCAGTCACTGCACAGCAGTCACTACGCAACAGTCACTGCACAGCAGTCACTGCACAAGAGTGCCTCTAACATTTTCAAAATTTTAGTAGCGTTTGAATGTAATAAGAATATGTATGAACATACATCCACCATCACTGAGATGTTCGAACTGTTTAGGCTGTGTGTTGCATGCAGGGATGTGTTGTGTCTCGGTACACAGATTTGTGTGTGATATATTAGTATGTATGTACCGTACCCACCGATAATTGTGCATGGGACACACCAATATTTTTAATGCTGTATTAATTACACTCTAGAAAAAAAGACTATTGTGATCAGCTAAGGAAAAATGAAGTTAAAATGATTTTTAATTAATGTGCAGTCATTATGTAAAGTCGACAGAACATTAATGGATGATGTCCTAATAGACAAAAATCTTTAAAGCCTTCATTATTAATTAACTGAGAGATGAATGTTCGTACAGCGAGCAGTTACTGGTGACGTCAGGCCAGCAATAAGCTGTGTACTCTCAATGAAACTAATTATTTTTTTGTGATTTTCAACAGCACTAAAATTACAAATATATTAACAACGAAACTATTTCGAGAAAATATAATGCCCTATTATAAAAAACTCTGGGGGTGCAATAGTTAAAGAAGAGAAAGCCATGACGTATAGAAACTCTAGGCCTAATTTTCTCCCCGTTTTGATTGAACGAAATCTTGATGACTCTTAGGCCTACGTCTCCAGCAAGACTTGAAGGTCATGTCTCCGGCTGGCAGCACTCAGTCCTCCTACAGGAGAACCACCATCACCACACAAAGGTCACGAGTCGTTCTTGCAGTTTAAGCACTGAAATCAAGACGAACTTTTATTGTTTTTTAAGTGCCTTACATTACAGGAAATAATTGCATCTTTAATTTCAACACGTGAATGTGTGTTCCCCACCACGTCGGTAGTCAAGATACAAGACCACTCTGACCCCTCCTCCCTCTCCCACACACACATCCCTCCCCCTCACAGTGTGGCAGTAACTGCGGGCAGTGCCAACTGGAAATGGGATGGCAGTTAGAGAGTGGCACTCACACCCACCCTATTGCACCAAACCATCGACTGACTGGGCACCGCAGCTGCAGCTAATACTTGCAGCTGCTGGCACTCTCGCAGCAGCTGCAGCTGAGCTGGAAGCTGTCCAGCACAAGACCTATGTCACCATCGCCAGCATCACTGCAACACGCGACCCCGGCGCATATTTCAAATGCCTGGCGTCTGCACTGTATGGATTATGTAAAGCATTGATTCAGTTCAGTGCGTAATGCATTGCTAGCTCGCACTACAAATAATGACTATCAACCGGAACTAATCCCCATTTGAAGCGGAACCATGAGGCTTCATAAGGTGCTGCAGCTGCATGAGGGTATCACTGATACTGCAGACAGACACCGCAAGCAGCAATATTTCTGCCTCCAGTAGGCAGGATGCTCGCACCAAAATAAGCTCACCATGGAATTAGCTCTGAACTTGTGTCTCTATAAACGCTATAACCTATGAGACCACCACAGGATCCAGCGAAAGCGTTTCATGCTAAAACCACTTACGCTCGTCTCGCCACACATTCAGTGATGCTGAGCAACGCTGTAGAAACCTTCAAACACTTTATGTGCAGGAACTAAAACGCTCAATTATCCACAGTTAAAACGTGGCTGGAGTGACGGAGATATTAGAGACAACACTATGTATTTCTTCTGTTTGCTACCAAACTTTTTTCCTATGTTTGCCTTCTCTCGTTGGGTACTCATAATTTACTACAGAACATCAGAGGTGTCTCTATACAGGGCTATTTATTCCGTATAAGGCTATTATTAAGGCTACGTAAACCTCATACGCTGCCTCATACATGCGTGACAGGTATCTAGGCTACCTGGGATGACGTGACGAACATGAGCGTTTCTTATAAGGATGCACACGCAGCACAACACAAAAGTTAGAACAGTACCAAAATTGTGCTTTCCAGACGAGGAAGGATGCAGCTCTGCGCCTTTTTTCATTTTTGAATGCTAACGTTCATCAAGAACGGCATCAGAAAAATAATATCTCTAGTGATACCAAAAACACTAAGAAAAACATCACCCAGACTAGGGGAAACATCCCCAAACTAGGGGGTACAGCCCGCCGACTTGGGAGCACAAACCCCATACTAGGCTACTAGTAACTACGGATTACAACTCATGTACCATGCTTCCAAACATCAATCACGCACGGGCACCTATGGTGGTGTACTTAACATTATTAGTATTCCATACAGTGACCTAGGGTGAGATGGATGACTATTTCGTGGTCCGAAGTCCTTTAGGTTCTATCCTTTCTTTCATCTGGTACAGTTTGTGGTTAGAACTGTGTCCCAGCACAGCCTCATGTGGTGCATGGGAACATCCTTCAGGCCACAGCTGCTCAGCTGCATGTACGTGGCAAGCTTGTGGAGACGAGCTTGAGTTTTTCCGTAAATAAAATTCCAGCGCTTTTCCCGGTGGTGGTCGCGCCTGGATCCAGCAGTTCTGGGGATGGAAGTCCGCCGCTTGTTTCGCGCCGAACATTTGCAGGTGCAGGGATCCTGCTCGCAGGAGCCAGCAATATGCATGCTCTCCTAGTACTGTCTATTGTATGGCTAATAAGAGACTATTACCTTCCATGCCGCTGCAGCGCTTTATGAAGTCCGTGTTTCCGTTCTGAAGGAAGTTAGTTCCGGACCCTCAAATTCTAAATGTAGCGCGCGCTGTACAACACCCCTCAATCCCACGCTAAGAAAATCATGAACTTGCACGAAAAATCACGCAGCGGTACCTTGTAAAAAGGCATACTTCTACATACACTTAATTTTTGTAGAACATCTCCTTAGTTCACGTACCCCTCACAGATACATGTAGCGTATTTGAATTACATTAATGTGCATGAAAGTAACAACACAGTTTATTGGGGCACCGCTTCCTTTCTATACATCTCCCTTCTCCTGTCTGACACTCACCTTTTGTGACGACCGAAGTAACGGTGTACAGAAGTAACGGTGTAGCGGAGTAACGGTGTACCGGAGTTACGGTGTGCACTAGTCACTTAAAAAGTGTAAGTACGCGTGATCACAGTACACAGCACGGTACACAACACAGTACACAGCACGGTACACAGCACGTCGATCACACTCTTGCAGTACCAATCCCAGTGGAACTTTCACTCTTCACGTGTTCCACGTGCACGCGTGCTGTACGGGACTGGGATATTGAATACACTCACAGTCCTGCAATAAACAGTTCCCTGCAAAAACATTTACGTGAGTAAAATTTGCAGAAATATCAGTGAAATTTGTCTCACTCTGAACTCAATTCTAGCCATTGCTTCCAACTGCCCTGACTCTTCCTGCTGTCTCTGTATGTTGCTTCCACAACTGCGGTCACCAGCACACCAAAACAACTCATACATGTGTGGTAGCGTCTAGCTCTCATACAAAACTCCACACGCACGAGAATTCCTCATTTCATACTTTTCATTCCCCACTCCTCATCACCCATATTTCATATCTCATTCCCCATTTTCCATTTCCCTGTCCCCACTCATTATCTATTCCTAATTCCGCATTATTAATTCCTCATTTCCTAATTCATCATTATTAATTTTTAATTCCTCCAATGCAAAATTTTCCAACCATGGAAATAAGGGAATCAGCATCTGAAATTCTCATCATTAATTCAAAAGACTAATTTTTCGCACCTGTGTCTCAGCACACACATTTTTCACACTCATCACACGGCTCAACAAATCATACATTCACGAATTATTCACTTACAGTTCCTGCAAATTGTTTTCATTAAAACACAATGTTTGTGCTAGCTTGTTTAGGCACAACACACATCCTGTGATGGGCACAAAAATAGAACACCAGACTTTGTTCATGAAGTCAGGCAAGCGTCCACTGCGAGTCTCATACTCAGACTGAGTGTTCAGAGGTTTCCTTGGCTCAGATTCAGCTTCTGAGTCTATATATACACCAGGCATAACTGCTCTCTACCTGGTAACATACTGCACAGCCCCTAGCTCCTGGTCTACTAACACTAGATAACCACACCGAACACTAGGCAAGTCTCTGGTTTTTTAGAAAGAAGAAAACAGTGTCGTACATTTCTGTAACGTACGTTCTCATGCATGGTGACCTTTACGCCCATTTATGAACACCAATTGTTTATTTATGTTCATTTTTCATTTATAAATGCTATTCAGTGCAGCTTGATCAGTGAACATAGAACATAATTCAGCATAACATAACTCAATACACCTTCAGATCACACAATTCTGCACTCCTCAACTTCATTCAAGTTCTTTTGTGTGGTCCACGTGCAGAACACGCGTGTTCTACCTCCCAGCTACTCATGTACGTGTCAGCATAAATAATAATAGCCTCACAATTAATATTATCATCGCAATCAGCATCAAAAACACTATGAAAACAATATTTGTGATAATATCAACGTCAATATCATTCAATATTAATTTCTGCATGGTGTTCTTAAAGGATATTCCCAAAAGAAGGAGGCCAATAAACACAAGTAAGGTCTATGTATTCTTTTTAATGTTGATACACTTTTCTTTGTTACACTTGACAGCGTCTTGACGTTGCGTGTAGTGGCGTAGACCTGTTGTAGTACTGACGTAGAACTGGCGTAGTCCTGGCGTAGTACTGGCGTAGTACTGGCATGCACAGGACAGCCAAAACAGAGACTTGGAAGGTAGCTTCTGGATGTGTGTTGCGACAGGCCGTCCTGTATGTTGCGAGTGAGGCTGTGGTGTTGAGCTGCTGGTTGCTTCTGTATGTAGGAGCTGTGAAGAGGAAGTACAGGATGGGTGTCGTGGTGCAAGACACCTGCACGCAGGAGGCAAGAAAGTAGCTGTTCTCTCTGCAGATATGTTGATAAATCTTAAAATATGATATATATACTGCGTGTGCCAGTATACAGTATACCCTAGTCCACTCTCCCAATAGTTATGCCATTAATGAATATACATGATATATGTATACGTATATACTAGACAGTTCCCGTGGAAATTCCACGATTCAAATTTGATTAATTTGAAATTATTATAAAGAAGAATGTATTAAAAGTTTCCCAGCAGACATGATAGTGTGGGCTCGGTATCATGCAGTCAGAAATCTGTAGTTTCTTCCGTGAGGGCTCTACAGGTTGTGATCATCCTGCTCTCAGACATGAGGGTTGGTGTTCTCACTGCCCTCTCTGATGTACAGTTAATGCCCTCATGCTGCTGCAGTGCCTTATGAAGCCTCATAGTCCCTGTCTGACGGAGTTTTAGTTTATCAGAACAATTTATTGGTGTAGTGTGAGCTAGCAATGGAATGCATTAGCATGAAAACCTTCGTCAGTATCAATATCAGCGTCAACATTAGTGTCAATTTTGACATCAATATCAGCATTGATGTCAGCATCAATATTAGTACAAACAAAGCGCCGGCAGTGGTGAATATTCATTAAAAATAAAAAAGTTCTGCGATGCTTCCCCTGCAGGCTCTTCTAATTAATTTCATAGTGACCCGTAAATATTGTTTTCTACAAATAAATATAAAAAATGTGAAAGTGCAGAGATCTTAAGGGCGTTTATTGAAATTTTGTATATAAATTGGAACGTTGCACTGAACAATTTTTAAGGAGCTTTCTGTTTGAAATGCTACTCTTTGACATAACAAATATTGAAAAATTAATTCATTAACAAATTCTTAACTTTGATGACATCACTGCTTCATCTGATAGGTTGATCTTACGTTAGGAAATTTTCCCGTGAATTGGATATACCCATCATTAATATAAAGTTAACCTAGGCTATTTGAGCCTCCTTCTTCACACGTTCATAATACTAATCTTCTTTTATAATGAAGTTTCTATGTCTGAGATAAAAATGAGTATTTCCTACGAGCAAATTCTCGAAAATGAAATGTATTGACAGTTACGCTGCTGACGGCACAGAACGTTTTGGGTTTCACGATTAAATGGTAATTATTAATGCACCAGGTAATGTACTAATTAGCATGCCAGGTAATTTACTAATTAGTTCACCAGGTAATGTACTAGTCTGTACATCAGATAATGAATTAGTGCACTAATTTAGAGAGCACAGTCCGTGCAGATTTCAATGCGTTTCCTAAATTTTAATCACACAGCTTCACGAAATCCGACCAATTAGAGCACGAATTAGTGAACTAATTAGTGCGGTAATTTGTACCATTAGAGCACCTGTAGATGTACACGGTGCAATGTGAGCACAAAATTGTGTACTCTAATTGATAGCGCACCTTTGTACGGGAGAAAGTTCGAATAAAGGAGAAAAATTGAACATATCAAATACATCTGTGACGTATCACTTTATCCGAGATAAAATACTCTATACAATTTGACAGAAGTAAATTTGGCTAGAAGATATGTAGAGAAAGAAGTTGAATGCATATCATAGTAGAGCAATGAGTACAACCTCAGAAATAAGCAAAACCAGAGCAATGAATTCTGTCTGCCAAATACCTAAGCTGGTATCCCATCTACCCAATACACAAGCTGGTATTCCATCTACCCAATACACAAGCTGGTATCCCATCTATCCAATACACAAGCTGGTATCCCATCTACCCAACACACAAGCTGGTATCCCATCTACCCAACACTCAAGCTGGTATCCCATCTACCCAATACACAAGCTGGTATCCCATCTACCCAATACACAAGCTGGTATCCCATCTACCCAATACACAAGCTGGTATCCCATCTACCCAATACACAAGCTGGTATCCCATCTACCCAATACACAAGCTGGTATCCCATCTACCCAATACACAAGCTGGTATCCCATCTACCCAATTTACAAGCTGGTATCCCATCTACCCAATACACAAGCTGGTATCTCATCTACCCAACATGAAGCATAGCTACCCGCATCCTGCTCAGTCTACGGTGTTCGATGCAGAGGCATTTAGCGGTCGTGTGTGTGTGTTGATGCCTTCAATGTGTTGCAGATATCTGTGCTGCAACACAGCTGCAGGTACAGCACAACACAACAGCTGCAGGTACAGCACAACACAACAGATGCAGGTACAGCACAACACCACAGTTGCAGGTACAGCACAACACCACCACAGCTGCAGGTACAGCACAACACCACAGCTGCAGGTGCAGCACAACACAACA
>VCRD01001146.1:47750-90275 GCA_006783055.1 Trinorchestia longiramus
GAATGGTTGAGATCACAATACGGCGCTATGTAGCTCATCAAGTTCCCACACAACTACCATGAATAGGCACTATGTACCTCACCGTCTTCAAACTTTTAGCGCGAACAAAAAGAATAAATCTATCATAATCGTGTTTTGTCATTGGGGGAAAAGAGCTGCATCTGATCAAATATTTATGAGTCAACTGACTTAACCAAATAAAAAACCGAGCTACTGTTATGTACCCAACAGAAAAAAATCATATCCCTTCTCCCAACAAAGAAAAGTAACTAAAGACAGAACTGATAGCGTATTTTTATAAAAAGTTCCTAATGAACACTGAACAGCTCTCAATCGAGTTATGATTGCCTCTGCGCAACGGTGGTTTTCCTTAGATGTTCCGTAATCGCGTCAACTCCGATAACGACTCTTTGAAAAAAGTTTACTAACATACTTTGAAGAAACTTGGCTGAATTTCAACGTAACATAGCGAGATACATTCAGTTCACAAACTAAAAACACTTCAGTTTACTCAGTTCTCTTTAAAATATTAAAAAGAAGACAACCTAGGATACACAGAAATCGGTTTCAGGCGTGTAAACAACGACACACTTCATAAAAATACAGCTTTATGCAAAAGCTCTCACTCTATATGTGTACAAAATATTAATAATGTGTAAATTCCCACTGAACTGATTGTTCGCATTCTGTATTGAATTGCACTTTTTGTAGTTAAATGAAAACATTTTTTATACGCTCTTGCTCTTCAAGACGGCTGGTAAAAAAAATAAATTCCGGCTAATATTTAACACATTTCCCCTACTTAATACAAGAACGTGATACTGAAAGATTTATACCTGTTTTATGAACTCAATTCAAATCTCATGCACCTTTCCCGTATTTGATTTTCCTTCAAGTAAAGGCTCATAGAGGAGCATTTAATATGTGCATCAATTCGTCAAAGAGCGAGACGGTAAATTACGAAGAAGTTTACGAACAAAAGGTTCTCAGAATGTTCTAATTAGTACCGAGACAACTACGTTGCAGAATGGAAACTACGCATGTATGATTTGCCTCTTTGTGAGCTTATACATATTTTAAGCTAACTCTACGATCTTCTGCATGCACTGGCAATTGTCTTGCGCTATCATCCATTGCCAACACGTTACGATAAGCTAATAACAACCACGCTACGCGATCATACGCAAGTTACAGCAATGATAAGCTTAATACAGAAATAATACCCTGTAATGCACCGATTGGTTGATCTTTCCCTAGAGGTTACAAATTTAAATCTGAGATGATGAAAGTAGATTTTAAGACTTTATCCACGCAAAAAGGTCGCAAAAAAACTATTTAAATGATGGTTCTGTTTAGGAAGAATACGTCGCCATATAAATCGAGAATTTACTAAAGACTAGATTTGACCGAAGATAATTAACTATGTTGGAACAAAACTTAAAAATTGTCATAAATCAATCAAAAATCTGTGATTTTTAATAAAACTTTTAAAATATAGGCAAGTAAAGTGAATGGAAATGACTACTCAATTGGTCACGATGCCATAATTTGGAGCCT
Organism: Trinorchestia longiramus; assembly: GCA_006783055.1. Lineage (NCBI taxonomy): Eukaryota > Metazoa > Arthropoda > Malacostraca > Amphipoda > Talitridae > Trinorchestia > Trinorchestia longiramus. The sequence goes on from VCRD01001146.1 coordinate 49,308, forward strand.
ACAACACAGACACTTCATTTACTATTCCAATCTGTGACGTGCCAGGAGAAAATTCTAAGCTATTCTTGCAAGAATACACGTTTATAATCATAGCAATGTTGACGCACGTGTCCAGCATTGCAAATAAAAAGCACCAACAGTTCTGAGTAACAGCTAATTGGTTTTGCCTACACTTCTCGGATGAAATAAAATGATTGTTCTGTGATCTCAGAATGTAATCTATTGATGATGGGTATTCTTACTATTTGTGCTCTTCAAAAATCAAAAAACCTCGTGTTCTTACTTTCTTCTTTAACAAATTCTCTTTAATGTGGCTTAATAAATCGAATCATGACAATCAATTAGCATTTTAGGTAGCTTAGGAGATTCACTGCAACTTTTGGCGCTTGTATGTCTAGTATTGAGCACCTCTCAAGTGCAGCTCCGATTGTTCCACCTACAAACAGACACTGCGTGAAAATCTCTTTATTGATTCTGTGCTTATTTTGTCCACAGTTTTCCTCCCTTCGGAAACTTTAATTTCCTTATTAGAAGCTTGCGCTGCACTAAAGTTGGTTTTGAGCCTTAAACCATTTTCACTTCCTATGATAAAGCGATCTGCAGGAGAACTACAGTGCGTGCCAGAATAATACAATAACTATTTTTTGATTTTCACTGCCAAAGTTGTTAATAAAAATTAGCGACACTTGGTATATTATTTGGCAATACTAATACATACTCAGATCTAAAATTGTAAGATGATCTGCGCAATAGTAAACAAACGGCAGCCATTGACGAATTCTTGCAAGTTTCAGCGTGCCAACTTTATATGCAAGATGGGACGCAACGGTGCTTTGGGTCATGATGAGAAGTCTTAAATTGTTCAAAAGCTGAGTAATAACATATCTACATTAGAAATAGCAAAAGAACTGGACCGTTACCAACGTACCATTAAAAAATTTGCGATGAACTCTGATCGTTGCAACGGTCGTTCTGACAAAGGGAAACGTCGTAAGAAAGCACCTGTGTCGCATCGAGCCATCATTAAAATCACGAGAGAATGCCGCCATAACCCACTTAAAACTAGCAAAGAAGTGTTTGAAAACGCTGGCGTTCCTAGTGTGCCCAAATCCACTGGATGCCGTATTCTGAGGGAGGTTGGAAAATGTGGAAAGCCAGAGGTTCGCCCTGCATTAAAGTATATCCACAAGAAAAAGAGGATGGATTGGACGAAAAACTACATGAACGTAAATTTTCAAACTGTTCTGTTCACCGATGAGAGCAGAGCGACTCTTGATGGACCTGATGGGTGGAGGAGAGGATGGTACTGCAAGGATGGTACACGTCCCTACCGGATCAGGCGTCAGCAAGGAGGTGGGGTGTCATGTTTTGGGCTGCAATCATTGGTAATGAACTGGTAAGACCATTCTAAGTTGCAGATTTAGTGAAAATGTCTGCCAAACTCTACATTGATTTCATTAAGGAACACCTTTTACTCTGGTACAAGATGAAGAATTTGGCATTCCGGGAAGAGATGGTATTTATGCATGATAATGCCCCGTCTCATGTTGCATGAATAACCACGGAATATTTGGAGAGTGTTTTTGCCAGGCACGGGAAAATCATACAATGGCCAGCTGTTTCTCCGGATATAAACCCCATTGAGAATCTGTGGAGCATCCTGAAAAGGAAGATTTACTCCGGTGGAAGGCAGTACACCTCCAAGGATGACCTCTGGAATGCCGTTCTAACTGCTGCCAAAGAAACTTCATCAGATGGTATAAAAAATTTGACATCTTCATTGGATGAAAGGCTTTTTTCTGTTGTTAAAGAACACGGTAATTACATACTATATTAATTGCACTATTCAACCACAGTGAAGCTTTTTGTTTTGTAATGTCATTGTTTCCACATTAGATATTCCTAAAATATATTTCATCAATTTCCATCACCAGTTGGCAATATTTGACACTGTATAGAAGATTTGCACATAAAGTTGACACGCTGAAACTTGCAAAAATTCAAGTCAATAGCTGCCGTTTGTTTACTATGGCACAGATCATCTTACAATTTTAGATCTGAGCATGTGTTAGTATTGCCATATAATGTGCCAAGTGTCGCTAATTTTTATTAACAACTACGGGAGTGAGAATCAAAAAATAGAGTTGCATATAATTCTGGCACGCACTGTAGATAGTAAACATGAATCAACTCAGCAACACGAAAACAAAAGAATATATTATAATAAATTCGAAAGTCGATTACACAATTTTTGGGGGTTTTCAAGCAGAAAACGGAACCGTTTCTACGTAAAAGAATATAAAAACAGAACACATAACCGTCAGTTTTCAAAGCAATCAAACATACAAACAGTGGAGAACGGGCAATTGAATGCGAAAAACAAACATATGTGAAAGTCATCAGTAAATATACAGTACTTGGATGATTATGTGATAAGAAGCACTGGAACCTGAAATGACGTGTACCTAGACAATATCTTACAAGTGTGATTAATAAAGCCTTTATTGAACTGATAACACCTCCCAAGCTGATGCGAATACTTCATGAAAAGTCAGGTACAAATAAGGTAAAAAAATTGCATAGAATGAGGTAATACTCGTACAAACAACCCGTTGACCCATTCTTGAGTTGATACCCGAGTCCCATGGCGTATAAAGCAAAGACATCAATCATACACGTACGCGTACACCTTAATCATGTAAGTCAATTCAGTCACGTACACGCATTTCACTCATACACAGGCATTTCAGTCACGTACACGCATTTCACTCACGCACAGGCATTTCAGTCACGTGCATTTATCACAACATACACTAGCCCTCTGAGTTAAGGACACATGCATCTTTCTACAAGATATGCGTTACGTGGATTATTACCTGTCATATATAGAGTATCTCTGAAATGTATGCTACATCTAGACACAAAATGGCGACCAGTACAATACATCGATCAGGTGAAAAAGTTCATAGATTTTTCAATATTCATGCAAAACTGCAACTGATTATTTCTTCAGCTGTGATTTCCTACCTCACAATAGCAACTTCTTACCAAATAATTCCTTGTTTCGATTACACAGTATAATGTTTACAACTGCTTGGGTAAAATTGATACATAACTTGAGCTAATTATTTCCTTTCACTGGGTGTCAGAGAGCTACAACGTTCAGTACGCTCCACGAAACAAAAAATCAATAATTTGCATTGCTACAAAATCTGTGAGAAGGCAAAGTGAAACTAAATAAAAAAAATGCTATGCATATTGTCGTCTGATACCAATAACAAAAAAAGCGCATAAATTTCGTGCATGAAAATAAAAATAGTCGCATCCATTCTAAAATTTACCACCTGACATCCAGAGAAGAAAGGACTCCGTACAGTCCGCAATATTGGCCGAAGCAGTATATTTTCGAAGCAATTCAAACCCTGGCACGAGGGGACCGTCTAGATACCTGACAAGAGAGGCAGGCAGACATGGATAGGCCGAAATCTAAAACTAAATGCATCGAGTTCGTCGGTGAAGTCTGCGCAGTACTCGCGCAATTCAATGAATTTAAAATTTCTCAAAAAATTGAGGTTTAGAGAAAAGAATTACGAGACTCGAATGAAGTATTCACAACTCGAAAACTTAGATCAGTTTTTCTGCAGCCTTCACTGATATTTCAAGATAAATATTCTGTTCTTGCTGGAAGTACTCATGTAGGAGGAGAATGAATAAATAAATATCAGAGAGCTGCATAACTGTGGGATTTTTTTGCAAAATTAAATTGTAATTACATTCAGTCGCATAGCACAACTGTGAACGGCTTACTTACATGACAACTTGTTTATTGTTGATCCACAAAATAATTTCGCTAAAGAAAGAAGTGAGCAAATAGGTTCGCCCTGTTAGATTTAACCAAATAATTACCTTCTTGTTTGGGTGTCCTTCCGTCTCAAATTATGAGGCGCATTTTCTACAAAGACATTTCCAAATGTATTACCTCAAGAAGTCACATCAAATTGAACGATAAGATTTCTAAATACATTATGTAGATGTATTTCCAGGTTTTACTGCTCTCACTACGCACACATCAGAACATATCAGCAGACCAGCGTCTGCGTTGCAGGGAGCAAATTAACACGTTTGTTGCGATTGTTTGATTGGTGTAAAACTTCACTTTGTACGCATAGTCACTAGAAGGATCTGAAAAAATTACAGAACCTAACCTAAGTGCCCCACCGGTGGGTCGCATCGTAACAAACGTGTTAAACTCGAACATCTATGGAGTCAGCAGCTTTCAACCATTGTCCCATTAATAATGAAGTCATAATTTTACCTTCAATTTTATGTCTCCCCGATGGACTAAGTGTTTTCAGAAATTTTATCTCAAAAACGCACACGTAGATTGAAACCATGTTAACTTCTATTAACATATGAAAACAATGAATCATGAAATTGTTTCTTCCAGTACAATACATAGGGTAGAAGTTTTAGAAGAGGAATCATCAAGTTCAGCAAAATATTTATTACTTTTTTCACATTTGAGATCACTTACGTAGCTGGCCAGCCCAAGAGTCTGCACGTATTTGTTATTTTTTCAATTTCGAAAAAAATTTAATTGTAGCCAAGTGGTACTGAAGTGTCACGAGTCCTTGAAACCGTTAGCCGAACACTATTTCTCAACCACTATGTCATCACATACCCCAAGTGTACTCTGTTACAATCTCTAAGTGCAAAAAAATTCAAATTTTATACCTGTTCCTCCCATATTTCATGGAAAAATGGACCGGGCATGTGCAGAATAGCTTGCATGAAAATAATTTCGCGCGAGAACATTTCACGTAAGATATTTAATTACTTTTCTTGAGTGCAGTGTTTTTGCGCATTTCTGCAGGAATATTACCATTCGTTTTCCCAGGAATATTTTTGAGCCTAATACACGCAGTCAAAAGCGCTGCAGCTCAACTCCTAACGTAATTCAAATACCTTCGTAAATAAAAGAGTTTGAAAATGGAATGCAGCAATTATTAATTAAATGACCTTAATTAGAGAAAATAAGTGGTCGTACAAAAAAGAACTAATTACGCCAGGAGCATTACGTTGCATCAATTCAGAAAACCAGTAAAGAGTAATTAAATTCATGTGAAAGATTATACCTGAAAAATTACTCAAACACACAATAATAAAGATACGTTCAACTAACATGGAAAATGAAACATGGACGTCGAGTGACGGTCAATCAAAATTTAGAGAAATAAAATTTTCATGTCGTGCAATAACGCACTTACAATGCAGTACTCTTACTACTTATAAGGCAACCAAGATTCAAGATATTTTATTATTATTTATTACAAGTCCTCAAGTGAACCAGGAGAAAAAGAATCATTAATATCCACCATTGTTAGTACTCTACTTAAAACACAAACGTACCTAGTCTAACTGCAGTTATTCCACCAAAAGAAGGCTGTCTCGCACCAAAAAACAAAAAGAGAAAAAACGTCTGCCGGAACAAAATTGCAACTGATAAGTTTACACACGTAATTCATCAGCTTTTTATCAACAATGACCATGCTTATTGAAAACAGTTATTTTTGATTATAGTGATTTTGCAGTTGGTAATCTTTCACCTACAAAATTCATGCCACAACAAATCCTCAGTCAGTTCCTTAAACCCTGGTATAGGAACTCAAGTCATCTACGAATGCTCAGTAGAACATTCAGAGCACGACTCTTTTGACAGAAGCTCAAGAACTATACACTCTTACTAGTACCACCACCTCACCGATATACAGCTGCCTCCCCTGCGAAAGAAAATAAAAAAATAGCAATGAGGTTAGCCCGATTGTAAAACAAGACCCGCAACTGACTCGGTTCATGTGCAACAAGTATAACCGAGTCTGTGATGAACAGCGACGGACGGTTGAGCGGTAATACCTAAAGTTTTGTTAACGAGGACAGACCTCAACAGTTTACTCCAACGAGTGACGATAAAAGGTTTCCTATCTCCGGAAATACACCAACATAGTCCAAATATACACTGAAGGGTGCAGTTTTTTCAGCACAGCGCCCCCAATGGGAATTTTTTAAAGGAGAGAACTAAAATCAGTGCATTATATCAGTCAACGACGAAAACTTTTTTAGTACATGGCATGTGCCAATGTACTGTACACACGAAACTCTGATAAAACTTTATTCCATCTTCTCATAAAAAATGTTGCGCTGCTGAGCGGAACATTATGTTTCGCAGAACATTATGAAATGCCAACATTTAAATATTCCGACATACAGCAAGGCAAATAAACTCGCAATAAAAATGCACCACCTAAAAACAGCACAGACTTCGTGCGTCATTTCTGAAATAAAAAAATGATACTCGTGCTGCATATTTCTTGTGAACATTTGTGTTAAAACGCGTAGGTCTTCCTGCAAAAAAAGAATATTTTTCTTCTGAAGCCTTGAGCTCATCGCTCCAAGTTCGTTTTAGGAGCAAAATTATCCTCAGTAGAAGTAAAAATTTCGAGGCAACATAAACTGAGCAGCTGTCAAAAAGCTCTCGTTCATAAGTTCTAAGAGCTTTCATTCGGAGAGCGGTTAAGTTCGGCCCGAGTCCAGGAGATCAAACAGCAGTAACCAATTAAACTCCATGGCAAAGTTAAGCCATCGAGATAATTTCTTGGGTATCTCAGCGATTACTGCAGTGCCTTAGCCAAAGAAGTCTGCTCGCGGCTTCCACAGATGAAAATCGGCTATTTTGAGGGTCTGGAGCAGAATGATTTCATGGTAGTTAGAATTTCAAAATTTGTTATCGAAGATACGAAAGAGCAGTATAGATTAAAAAAATGAACTAAGATTGTAGAGAGAGAGAGAGCTCATGTAAAATACGAGCGCAGCAAAACGTTTCCAAAAAACTTCATATATCAAGTTTACAGTACATTGTTTCACTACCAGAACTTTTCAATGAATTTATTAAGATGATAAACACAAAGATTGAATTGTACGAGAAATTAAAAAGGGTCGATTCCTATCGTCATACCACACTCAATTTTACAAAACATTATGAATTCCACAAAACACAGTTCTCAAAGAAAAATGAACTCTAACCAAGGACTACAATGTTTACAGTAGTCCTTGACTCTAACTTAACCTCAAAATCCATTCACCCCTCAAGTCTCTGATAGCTTAAGAGCTCTGAGCACACGCTCTCAGCACCATCGCACTTGCCTGCAAGAAATACAGAGGGAAGCGAGTTTGTGATCACACAGCTGAGCACATAGCAGGAAAGTGACATGTTCTGTGACCTGACAGGGCGGCTCTTCCCTGCCTACGTGACATCATTTTGCTGGTTTGATCCGACAAATTGGTCTCTGAGCGATCTCACTTAAGGAAGATCCGGAGGTACTCATGGATCAAAGCAAACCTCCAATTACTCCCACTTGAAGGCTTCAGCAGCGATAAAGTGGCGCGAGGCTGCTGCTGCTGCAGCTGAAGGTGTGTCACAAAACCCTCTTTTCTCTTCGTTGGAACGGATTTCATGTGCAGATGAAAAGGAAATAATTCTCATGTTGAACGTACATAATGTCAAGTAATATTTGAGAGGATCAGATGCATGAGCAAGGGATTAGTACGCAGGGAAGATGAGAACAATTCAATGAGGGGAAGCAAAATCGTGAAATGGAACGGAAGAAATACTATACTTCATTTAAACAAAATATAAGCAGATGCTAGACATGTGCTAAGTTGCAACTTTTACTCATTGCTGAAACAAAAAAATGCAGGAAAGGTAGTTGTTTCAAGTAACAACTTATAAGAGGAAAAACCTAAGACGTCATTTCAATGATTAACAAGTAGCATCCAAATACTTTAGTAAATGTAATACAAAAAAGTAAATTTATGCAAACTAGGTAACAAATTGTTGACGTGGATTCAAAAATAAAATACGTGATCCTCATTAAATAATTTAAATTCTAGCTTGTTAATTTGAATTCTAATTAAAAATTATTCCACACGAGCATTTTGAACTGAGCAAAAATAATTCATTTCTTGAACAGGTGATTGTTAAAATGAATAATAAACTAATTACATTTCCAATGCTCAAATGCATCACAATCTGAGCAAATTCAACTAACGTGAGATTAGTTTGCGTTGAAGAAGGATGATATAATCTCCCCATGAAACGATCAATCGTGGTGAAATAGAATCTTAACACCACTAAAAATGATTTTTTGGGCTTCATACAAAGTATAATCATTAACATCTGCGATAATTTTGAAGTTGTTCGACGGCAATATGAGTTGAAGCTTTCTTTTCAGCAGATTACTTCTAGTTTTTGGATATTATTATTTTTTTAGACAAATACGTCAATATGTATTAATAAAATAGTAAATTATGTCAAAAATATGAAGTGATGAAAGGCCGAAGAAATTAAGAAATTCAAAAGAAACCATTGAGTCGACCAGACACTTCATTTTCAGGTTTCGTTTCAGAAACACTCGTAGAAAAATATATTTAATTCCCTTTGCCTTTCCTTTTGCCCGAGTGTATTCAGTTCCATTCCAAGTGATGCTTTAAAATTCCAAAAGCGAGACATTAAAACAAAATTCCAAGGCATTCAATGAGCTGCCAGCAAGATGAGGAGCATGCTTCTTATTTTTCTCGAGTTCAATGAAATGTGTAGGGTCTTCGCGAATTGAAATCCAGAGTTCAGTACTAGAATACGAATTAGTCAGCAAGCTACCTGAAGGTTACATACCCTCCATATTCTTTTAGATTTTCTTATTTCTGTGAGGTAGTATAATATATTTTAGGAAATATCAACAGATTTATGGAAAAAAATAGTAACTACTCAAATCCAAGAGTCTAAAATGAATAGTCAATGTTAGAAACTATTTAATCCTTCCTTGTTGTACGGATGGGTTTAATTATGCAACTGGGACTGAAATTTCAGAAGAAAAAATATTCATCTTCTCTGTAACTCCCTACTTAAAATATTTTCTAGTTTTAAAGAATGAAATACTAAATCACTTCATTTTCGACTAGTGATTATAAAATGTCTCAGTAGTAGTCAAAAAAAAATTACGCACTTCAATGGTAACTTTTATACCTGCACCAAAAAAGGTTAGCCAATAATATATAAAGTATTGATTACTACCATTTCAACAGTGCCACTTCAGACATCCAACTCAGGGAAAATAAATGATTGCATGAATAAGATAATTCAATTAAAAACGACCGCCAACATGTACGTCCCAGGGCAAAGACTAATATAAATTGAAACTGCTTGGAACTACTAAAATTTACCCATTTTCAAACGAGTATTACGTCAAAGGAACCATTTACATTTTTAACTGATAAACGTGTACAAAAAAATTTTCTTGCTTGGAATCGATGACACGGGAATTACAAGCGCCAGCACGTTAATGAGTCAGGCAGGAGGCCAGACTTTTTTCTGTCCTGCAGTGAGCGACAGAACTGCCCCAAACTAAGGATCCTGCGACCTCTATTTCGAGATGAAAACGAAGCACTGAAAAACTAAAGGAGATAAAGCTCCATCAGAAGTCTAGACGACTCGATTTCGCGCCAAGATGAAATCAGATACACGACCTAATTTGAGAAAAAATGACAAGGCGCGTAATGCAACATTATCTTATCGAAATGAATGTGAAAACTTTACTTCAAACCAAAAGAAGTTACAAGACAATACACGTAATCTTGGCATCCCTTTTTTGGGATGAAAACAGAAATAGTCTTTCAAAACGACAATCAAAAGCCTCTTTTTAGGGATGAAACAAGAAGCAACAGCAGAAGGTACCTAAACTCGGGACCATCGTATCGAATTGAAGGTAAAAATACTGCGGCACATTAGAAAAAGATCTACAATACAATGTGTCAAAATTCAACACATTCGCGTAATACGAAAGCAGAGACTGTATCACAATAGAAAAAGAGGCTACAATACAAGACGCGTGAACTCGACATCATCGTCTGGAGATAAGACAAGTATCACAAAGCGGAATATTGCAGTCGAACAGCGAACAATGGAGACTACGACGGCGCTTTGATGAGGCAGCGCAGCTGCAATTACTGACTCTGTACATCTGATTGGTAAGTTTAACTAAATTTCTAGCGTTCAGCTGAATGCAGTGGAAAAGGGAGAGAGATAACGATGTTCACTAATGAATTGCACACGTCCTGAAAAGGAAAATGAACGACTTTCTTGGTCGTAATTGACTCAGGGAACATAGCGTATAATGCATACGAGCACGAATTCTCCGCCCAATTGACGGATCTTAATCAATTTGAATACTCAACCTACTAAGATTTGGGTGAGTGGTGGAATATTGAATGACTGTCTTGTTTCGTGACAAAGAATTAAATACAGAGCAAACTAAGGACATTGTACAAACCCCTTTTTCGAGTAAAATTCTCCACAGCAAAAATTTATTACCAGTTCTTGCTCATCAACAGCAAGTGAATGTTTTCACCTGTAAAAAAATTAGTGTATTTAATGGGAATGACATTAGAATAATAAAAATATAATTAACTACGAGTTCAAAGAACAAACACGAGCATAGATGATTATTTAAATGGGATCATTTATGCATTTTAAAGTTCTCATAATTATCGACTCTTCGAAAAATTTCTTACAGAAAATTTAAATGCAATCGATATTGGCATAAATTACAAGTCTTCTTACACTTCAGGGTGACGGGCTACCAAAAATTGCAAGTTTTATCGCAGAGAAGATGATGAATTTTGCAGACATAGCTCCTAATAAAATATCTACAAAAATGATTTCCATTATTTTTAAACGCCTATTCTCCATAAAATATTACGCGTTACTAACAGTGAGCGGATGAAAGAAAAATATTTCTCTCTGACTATCAAATTAAATCACTCAGCAACGACACGTGCGTTTTCAACATTTTTCCGTAGCAACTGGCGTTTAACTTTCCACACCGAGAACCAATGAGTCCTCGTACGAGTTTAATATTTATTTATTAAATATATAAACTTCCAAATATTGCATGAACTCCGCATGTGCCATAGAATACTTCTTAATAAATACAATAAATTTATCTCGAGTTCATAATTCTCGAAAAGTTGTTTAATTTGAGTTTTACTAAAAAATTACATGAATAAAATTTAGCTACGATCCCAGGAAGGTATTATAATAACAGGTTTGAGAAGCATTTCGTAGGATAATGAAGAAAATAACATGAAACTAAAACAACTGCAAAATAACTCACCGAATAACAAAGCGAAACAATGGCTTCGTGATAATACCCTGACCTATAAATGCTGATTTCAATAGTTCGTTGCACCGAGTGTTCCAAAAGGGAATTTAAATCAAATTTTTTAAATTAGCTAACAATTTTTTCATTCCCTGATGACCCATTCCCGTCAAATTTCCGTGTGGTAAAAGTTATCATAACGCTAAATTTGCGGCACAAAGTAAAAAATAAAAATGATCTCTGCAATTTTCACTTCGCAAATCCTTTCATTTTTACCACGGATGATTTGTAATGCATTGTGCAAAACTCCACATTTCCTTAGAATGGAAGTTCTGAGCTCTGTAATTTACAGCGCTCGAGTGACACGGACAGCACGGAGCAAAGAACATCAGCGTCTCGGTCAGCAGTTTGAGTATCGGCAAGGACGTTGCATCCCTTAACACGTCACCGCATGGAAACGTTCACACAAAAACAAATTATGGAAAGTGGGCAAAACCACGCAAATACCGCGGTAAGCCGCGCCAACGCTGCTATTACAGCAACTTTGACCGGCTAAAAAACAACTAAAGCCTTATCTGCATGGCTTTGGAGATGAGGACCAACTTCTCACCATCTAATGTGCCAAAGCAGACTTTGCCGCTAACTTTTGGCGTGTTATCTCGAGAGTTTCATGCTGCTTTTACTTGGAAAAGCAACCTCGAAAGCAAGGGTAAATTTTCGTTCTTACCTAATGACAATTTAAAGATAAACACCAGGGCCAAAGTATTTCAAGAGATTTATGTAAGAAATTAAGATCAAGTGAGCATCGGTTACTGTTCCCCAAGGTAATACAGGAACGCTTACACGAGCAGTTTGTGGACAACCCAGTACACTTTTAGAAGCACATCAAACCACAAAACCATTAACCAGCTACGTGCATGCAAATAAATAAACATGTTTTTGGACACAGCACGTAAGAAATAAATCGAAATTTTGAACAAGCACTCGACAGTATAATGGCATTAACACAATTCGTTAACTAATTCTTAATCTGTTCACCAGTGAAAGCTTTGTGATCGGAAGAAAAATACTGGTTTCTGATACCAAAAAAAATGTTTTTTATTGTAGATATTACAGAAGCTATTACAAAGTAGGAGTGTTCTTCAGACGCAGCTAAACTGTGCGGCACAAATTACACACTGATCGGCATAACCAGCAGAGTGTCCAGCATTCACGGCACGAGACACGGAAAGATACTCTGTTTACAGTGCATCTTGAACATGATAACACGAATTGTATAATGTATGCTTCTCTGTAGAGCTGAGCTGCAGCAGTCAGCATTGAGGGTGCAGCACGGAACCACGTACCTGACAGCACGATGCGTGCTGCAGCGGAGAGCTGAGCTGCAGCAGTCAGCGTGCTGAGGGTGCGGCAGCGGAAGGCAGCACGGGAGTCAGCAGCAGTCACACTCAGCACGCGCAGTACGCCGCTCCTTGTCACGTGGTACTTGCCGTCTGCAGGATAAGAAAAGAGACTCCATTAACACAAAGTGCAAAATCATGAACATTATAATTTCCTCCGTCCATTCTTCATTATACTAACTAGATATCAAGAATAGGAACGCCGTTTAAAGCAATGGACAATGCCCTACTAGTGTTTTTAATCTTGGAAAATAGCACGAAGGAGAAGTCTAGCTCTTCGCCTACTCCCACCGTACGATTTTCCACGAAGGAACGAGATCACACTAAAGGAGCTCTTTTGTTTTATCGTTGCTCATCAGGAAGGTCCACACCTAAAAATTAATTAAGCCCTAAAATATATTTCATCTTACGTAGATCTAAACCTACTGTCAAATGGACTTGTTTTAGATGACATTACCTCACCCTCACTTTTGCAAAACGAAACAGAAACTCGCGCCTCACAACTTCTCTCACTTGGTAGAGAAAATTGAAATGAATTAATTTAATTATCTTAAAACTTGCTGGTTATGAAATTCATGCAGCCGTACTGCACTGCTGTCAATGAAGCACCGCTTCAAGAATAGCGAATAACCCTTTTCTGTAATATAATAAAAAACATTTAATTATAGGGGAAAGGACAGAGAGTGGCAATCAGTAATTTTTAGAGTGTCGTAGCAGAAGTTTTAGTGGGGTTTCTGTCCTGAGCGAAGTACCATACAAATCTAGCTTGGCTGAAAATAGAATATTCTGCATGAGGTTCACTTGATTAGTGGTATTAGCTCGTCAGCTCAGAGATAGGATAAGGCCTCACTAACAATCTTCTTAGGTGTAATCATGAATTATAAATGCCTAGAAATATTCAAGTCTTAGTGGAAGTGATGGTAAATCTTATGCTAGGGTGTACATCTTAATAATTTTCGAGATCAAGTCCTACGAATAGTAGGACTCAAATCCTAGAAACACTAGCGCTCAAATCCGAGGATCACTAGGACTCAAATCCTTGGGAAAACTAGGACTCAGATCACAAGGAGGCAAAAGCTCAGATCTGAACAAAGCAAGGGTTTAAATTCTAGTATAATAACGGCTATTATAGTCAACGGGTCGACGCCTACCTTTCAAAAATAGTATTTTTCTTATCTGACCAACGCATTTATAAAGGCTACAACCTTGCACCATTACATTAAATGAATACATTCTCCAGTGACCAAAATAATTTTGAAGCAAATTTTCTTTTTACTAGCAACCACTCCTTTTCGTGCAGCACAATAAAAAACAAAGTTAATTTTACTCTCTCAGAGTTTAAAAAAATCAACTATTCAGTTAAGAAGACAAAACCACGAAATATTCATTTTCACACTATCTTCTTTTTTTAGTCACACATATGGCATAAAGAATTAAACAGAAAATTAAAACCCAGGGATTTCTTAAATCTTGAAATAATTTCAAAACCTTTCTGCTGTCCTGATCACTGACTTTAAGTGATTATTCTTCATTACTTTTCTTAAGGCATGAGTCTAAGTAGACCATCATTCACTAAATTTCTCATGAAACTCAAGGGTGGCACACGGCTTTCGTTTTTTCTGAGTCAGGGATAGCCTGCTGGTAGAAAGTGACCGCCGGCCCAAGTTTCCTCAGGCAAAACTAACTCTGCGGTATTTACTCCCCAAGTTCTAATGGAGGCTCGAAGAACCTGGGAGATTTTGGCGATTATAGCGAATAAAGGAGCACCCGACGGATCTTGCGATTTTAGTCTTGCCACAGCTTGCAATTCCTGAAATTACCGAACGATGAACCTTAGTCAACCCAACTTTTTAGAGAAAGAAAACGCTAGTGGATAAATACAACTACATTTGGGAGGAGCCCCAAAGAGTCTATAGAAAAGTTAATTACTAAATACTTCTTGTCTTGAATCATATTTTCATTGTTCTAATAGTTTGAAAGCAAGAAGGAAGTTATGATCTACCCTAATTAATCAGATTATTTACTTAAACATATTTTAATTCATACTTATGTTTGCGTCTATAATTTCGTAGTCGGAAATAATAAATTACACAATTCTGTTTTAGGCAGAAATACCTTGTCAAAATTTTCATTGTTTCCCCAGCAAGTCAGATAACGTTAATGTAAGTAAGCAAACCTTCTTTCTTCATTAAATTGACAACCAACATTCCATAGTGTTTTTCCCTGTCGCTATTGAACTTGTGCTCATGGATATTATAACCAGCTCTACCATAATCATAACTTCGCTCATCAGCTGATAGTTGTGGGAGCTGCTCAGAGAATTGCAGCATAAAATAAGTTGGAAGTGAGGCATCTCGATTAAGAACTCATCCTGAAGATAAACTCGGCAGATTAATAATTTACCGGCGCTACAACGTCATCACACGAGTTATGATCAATAGAAGCCCGATTACAGGCTCATCCTGGCGATCAGACATGATGGTCTTACTGAACTTGTTTCGATACAAAACGCATTCATTTCAATACATATGGTTTGCAAAATTGAACCAAGTGTATTTTAAACTGTCAAACGTCCGTTATGGAATTTGAAAGTACTTCAGTCTTCTAATCTTTCTAAACACAAAATACCTTAAAACTAATAACAGAATCATGAGAAATATTCAAAAACTGCGATAGAAAGCGAAGCAGCTTCATATGAAAGGATTTAAAAGGCAACCAAATCGCTTGAGAAGTCGTTTTCCTTCACATGTACATATATAGTAATAGACAAACTTTGTGCACGTCTCTCCTAGTTTTCATCAGGGATCGCTTGTTGTCAGAAACACTTGAGAAAGTTTCACAAAGTGACTGAAAGACAGTTTCCAAATTAGTTTGAATAAGCCAGCAAGTTGCTCACAACTTGCAATCATTAAAACTCAAGTTTGCGAAAGTAACGCGTGAGTCATGCGTGATCAATTAGCATTCGAGACTCTCCAGTGTCTCGTAGAGTTGAAGTAGGCAGCAAAGGCTACACACTTTATACAGAACCAAAAAGAAAAACAGATCATGTTTAGGCTGTCAAATGAGAACAACCAAGACGCTGAGGGTACTACAATGGTAGGTAACTAAGTATCGGGAAAATCGAGTGCTGGTATCGGGAGTACCGATCTTATTATGGCAGTTGTGTTGGTTGTACGTCTAACATAGATTCATTTCTACTTAGGAGCTTCATTCAGCACATTGGTGTCGGATAATGATCAATGTGAAAAATCAGCATGTCCATAAACTCAATTTATCACTAACTATTTTTCATCTCACGAGCGAAAACATACTACTAAATTAAATGAAGATCAGGGGAAGTAACAATTTGTGCACATGTAATAATTTGTCCAAAGAAGGCGTCAACCATCCCCGACACAGACAATGATAAGCAGATCAAGCTAATTCTGAAATGAAATTCTCAAGATATGTACATTGTTGAAAAATTGCCTGTACTTCGTGCAAGATGTCTCTGAAAAACGCCACGGTTTCAAAAGAAGCACCTCATAAGCAGCTTGTACTACAAACATGGTAACTGTATGTAGTTCCTCTAAAAGAAAGCTCGCGAATGACATACCGTCAATAAAAGCTAAGTCACCCCCATGGTAAGCTAAAATACGTATCCGTTTTGGGCGTCTTTCCAAAGACGAAAAAACTGCTTCCAACACTTTTTTGACTACTCGTAGAACTGGGATTTTATTTCAAAAGATGATCAGAACAACAAAAATATTCATCACAGTGAGAAACTCATGGTAGTGCCAAGTATGACACTACAAGAAATTCCTTCAATTAATTGCATCGAAGTCGATATTTTTAACATGAACATGATCTGTGTGGTGTCTTGCACATTTATATAAGGTTAAGTGAATAATACTCAACAAGCCTTGGTGCTCCTAAACATGTGGAATAAAATTTAAGGATTGAAGCGTTTGATTTTAGCACACCACTCTAGATGACGCAATCATCAAAATGGTGATTCAAGAGACGCATGACGTTTTATGAAAAATATTAGCTCAAGAGCATTCATTTTGTATGAAATATTTGACTGTGTTACTCAAGCAAACGTCAAAAAATTGAAATAAAATACGTGGTGTCGGTACAAGGGAAAATATGCACGCATACATCTTAAAATGGAAACATTCTTCAAGAAATAAAGTAAACTCTAACTTATTCACTGCACAGTCCCAGCCCCGCCCAATCAAGTAATTCTCCGTTATACCAATAGAATAGGTCGACACGAACTAGCCGTTTGGTCCATTATCGGGCTGCTACCTAAATCCCATGAAAGTTAAGGTATTAATCACGCGCATAAACGTTAATCATGCACAGACATTTTAGTCACATAAATGCACCTTAATTACTTACAGGCATGTCTGTCACGCACGCACACTACACTCAACAGGCCCTGGTGTAATACAGAATCAGGATAGGAAAATATAAAATCAGTACTTTATACAACTGGGAAATTCCTTATCCTATATTTAAAAAGACGATTTTTGAATGAGTTCACAGCACCAGCAACAACGATATTTTTGAGTTGATGGGTCTAGTTTCGGGCAACTTTAGTTAAAAAGAAGTTTAGAGGCTGGGATGTTGTGAATTTCTTATTAGTTTATGGTGGTTATTTATTGTTCGCATGTTACCGTCTCAGTCGAAAAGCCCTTCTAGAGTAATATCGTTAAAGCCGTTAAGATATTTATAGGCCCCGATGAGTTGTTTTCTCAGTCTTCTTTGTTCTAGAAAGATGAGTTCAAGCTGCTGAAAAAAAGTCTTTGGCAGCTAAAATTGGGAACTTCCGGATAATTTTCGTTGCTTTACGCTGAATTATTTACATTTTGGTAACATCTCATCGTAGGGTTTGATACCAAAATTGTACTAGTTACTCTGTCTCTTTCGATAAACACTCTGTGACAGTTTCGTATCGCTGCGAGTGGTTTTTAATAAATAGTTTTTCTTTGTCGAGGGTGGATGGCAAAATGTACTTGTATTTCCATAATTTCCGTTGCTGGTCTAGTCTTAAATTCATGTTACAGCCTTTCTTTGATGTAGATAATGAAACCCCTACCTCTATTACCGTGCAAAGGTTTGTCGACGTTGTGGTAGACGGAACTGTTGGTAAATATGTGTATGTGTATACATATGTATACACACACCTACACTATATTTGAGGTTTACAACTTTAGCAAAGATATCAATAGGAAATCAAACTAAACGGTTAACTTTCTAACCTGATCAAATTTGTCAGCGATAACATTTACGTTTTCTCATACTGCCTCAGACATCATGATCAACAGTAGATATTTTTTTGTCAATCAGGATCCAGCTATGACCAATTCGAATCATTTAGAGCAATAAATAGCACACTTTTTAGCCCCCTCGTCGGTCTTCAGCCTTTTCTCGTCGGTATCGGGAGTATCGATCTTATTTTGACAGCGGTGTCTGTCATGATTGAACTTCATTGATTCCCTAATACAAGTAAATAAATATAAAAAAAGAACTACTCGCTGCTTGAAGCGTCATGAGTGATTCTTTTATGATAAAGCAAGCATGTCAACGAAGAATCAGACAATTTACAAATAAAACAGAACAACAAATAAATATGTAACATTTACGTATAGAATCATGTGCTAACAGTCACAGATTGTTCAAACGATGAGTGGCCCAAGTCAGCTAAAGAAAAGGAAAGAGAAAAAGAACAAATGATACAAGCCTAGCTATCCAATTAAGCCCTCAGCAAATTTTTTACGTTCAGCAAAATTAAGCCCAGTAAGCGGCTGGTAGCTGAAATAATACGGTAACATTGAACTGCAAATCCATGAGTCTAAAAGGAACTCCAGGAGCGCAGAAGAAGAATTCAGCGCTGAATTCCATAGATACTGTGAACAAAAAATACGGCAAAAAGAAAAGGTAAGACAAGCTTTATTGTAAAGCTAAATGTACTGAGACTCGACTATTCAGTACTAGATTTCTGCTCTCACCGGAGAAACGTGGAACCATCGCAGTAACTAGACTAGGCTGGAGAGAAAAAAACATTTCAGCTCGGAAGGGAATGTTCTTCAAATTACGTCAGCCTTGAATCAAATGAATTAAAACTCTTAAGAAAATATCAATGAATGACGAGCATCAGAGTGATGTATACTTAAACGCAATTGAAGTAAATACACGCAAGTAACGTTAAATTAACAACGGTCAACGAAGATTAACACTTAATGCCTCTCCATAAATGCGTCTTTGAAACGATATTCGGGCGCATGGGCCTTGTACCATATGTTAAATTATTTTAAGACTTCATCGTCTCCTTAGTGAAAAACGAATACGAATAATGCTTATTTATCTATGAAAATATATATGAAAAAAATACAATAAAAATAGATAAATAAATTACCAAGTATTTTTATCTCAGTCGTCTAGCACGCAACTTCTTAATGGGCGGCCGAACTCTGTAGGCATCAACGGATGCAATAATTGCAGCTTCCACAGTCGTTACCTGATTATGGTGCTTCTTTGAACGTCGACCACGCGAATCATGCGAGTTGCATTCACCAATAATTGGATAAACACCAACTATATCACGAAGCTTATTTTGATACGTACAATGCATTTTCTCTTTCTGAGAGAAAGTGAACTGCAGTATAACAATACACTCCCAGAATGACACCGATCTGCAGAAAAAATGAAATTTGGCCCTCAGGATTTTTAAACGAACGACGTCCAATTAAAATCTTTAAGTACATTTCGAGATTAAAAGAGAAACCACTGAGGCAGTCAAGTAACATCTCTTCTCTCACTCGTGTTCATGTTGATGCACCAACGCAAACCTTAGCCTCGATTTGCACAGCAGGGCTGACTGTTGTTTCCCTAGGGGCTCCATGCCAATATCAAGAGCCACATTTCCTCTTGTTGAGGGCCCATACAGGACGGATCTCCTCACAATACACGATAAAGACGCTCACTGTAAAGGATGGAAATGCAGAAAGAATGTCGGCAGCAATTTGCTCTCAGAGCCTTAGGACAAAAGGTGGAATCCAGCGTTTGCTCTCCGGCCCTCTCAGATTAGCCAAAAATGTTTCTCGGCCGCCTAAAGCAAAAAGAAAGCCCTATGTTTTTATGGAGTTTTATTTCTATCCATTGATTATGAATGCTCTTCATATTACGCTAGGACTGAGGTAAGAATAGCAAAATGAAACTGCCCTAGTATCCTTCCTCACACGACTAAAAAATTGAGAGTTTATATTTTCTTCTTAGCCAACAATTTCTCTTGTCCCATACAAATATAATCACATTACATACAAGGATGGTATACAAACAATTCGCTATTTATAAACTACGATGAAAGTCACCATTAAATAACTGGAGATCAAAAGTGAGCCATGAACAAAGAGGATTTTTGTAAATACTCGTGGCATATTCAATTTCGTATTTCCTTTTGCTGGCATAAGAACTCAAACAAGCCGTTCTCCTGCAGTTTTCCCAATAGCTCAAATGTGAAATTTTGTGCAGAAGAAAAGGGTAGCCAACCTTTCATTTTTGAGCTTGTAGCTGTTTCATTGAATTGGAATGAAATTTGTAACACTATAGACACATATCTCGTACTACAGCTTCAATGGACTTCCGTCAGTACAGTCTCGTACACAAGTAATGTTATCAGACTTGAAAATCCAGAATAGACAATGGTGGACGATACATTTCATTTGTTAATGTTTAAAAACCCGAAGTTGAGTTAAATTGATTCAATTCAGTAAACGAAAACCAAGATGAAAGCCCTTAAATAAATAATGTTATGACAATTTTAACTTTATTATGAGGCCTTTAGTCTGATGTGTACAATTGTCTGCTGTTTATATATATATATATATATATATATATATATATATATATATATATATTAATGAATTTTCCTCACATTGTGTACAATACCCGGCTGTTGATATATTATTGAATAGAACTGAACAATCGTATACATAGTGTTTTAGGATTGGCAAGGAGCATTTCATAGAGACGAAAGGTTGAAAATAAAGTAGGCAGAATACGCACCAAAACATTCGCGTAAGATGCCCAGTGGACTTCATGTCTGCATCCTGTGCTAGCGAAAAAGATGAAACAAAGAACAAACCAGGCCTTCCTAGCTACAAACTGAACCCAACACAGCCTCCTATGGCGAGTGTTGCTGATTTCGTTGTCTCTCGGAATGTAAACGAGTATCTTGGGATGTAACCGAATCCCTCGTGATGAGTATCTTGGTATGTAACTGAATAACGAAAATTTCCAAAGATACGCTAACAAAAACAGATGCTATCATGGCAGGTCCGAACATCACAACGGAATTTCAAATAGTCGTATTAGCTCGAGAAGTGAGAAGTCCCAAAGGAATGAGTCCTCTGAATGAGAATCCCATTCAATGCACTTCACTGGGGAGACGGTTTAAAACGGTTACATTTTGTGAAATCTAATGTTGCCAATTTTTAATACACGACTTGGGGTTTTTACTGTAACCTGTGCACGTGGAAAAAGCGTCACGACTTGTCACGTATTTCTCCCGAAGGTTCACTAGAAAAATTTCCTCTCGAAAAGAAGCATAAATGATATCGACTTCAGAACTAGTTCTGCAGCTAGCGAGTCTGCAACAGCTGAACTTACAAGCTAAGGAGAAATACACAGCAGATGCGTGCACCATTGCGTCCTCTCCGCACGCCTCAATGACTGCATAATTTATTGATATAGTGAAATAATTGGTTCCGTCACGACATTATCTGGTGAACGCAATCAGTTTTGCCTACCAATCATATACAGTATGTTCCAGGTGAGATTGTTTCATTTTGCGTAAATGGTTCAAAACTTAACTCATTTGAAATTATTTTTTATATTCAGCATATGTTGACAGAAGTATATTATGCTTTACGTATTATAAGATTTCAGTTTATAGTAGCCAAATATATGAAATGTATGGAGTAACTGAATATTTTAACAATATTAAAATCGATTGAAGAACCACGTTATTTGATTGAAGAACCACTGAATAGAAGAAACAGATTTCTTCGGCACACGATATGGACACCCAGCAAAGAAAAACAATAGCTAAGAACAGAACTATAAGTTTCGGTAGAGGTGAAACTCAGTTTCGTGCATTGTTAATACGTATGAATTGAACTAGAAACCATGATGTAAAAAACCCGACGAAAATAACGAATACATAATGCACACATATTTTGCAAACTCATAAAAGGCTGAAATGTGCCGCTTTACGGAAACAATTGTTGCCGGATATTAAAGGGCTTGTGCTTGTGCATATAATGACGACTATTTGACTGATGACTCTTGCGTCAACGATAAAGAGGGAAAGTTGTCCGTGTATGTCAAGTCTAAGCTTTTATTGTCGCCTGAGCTCTGGTCTCGCTTTGATAAACTCAGGCCCTCATGCGCCAGCCTGGCAATCGGAAGATGATGCGAAACATAACTGCATTTCCTCATGTTCTACGAACGATTTTAGGAAAAACCCGAAGTGTAATTCAGCTATATTTGTGAGGTACAAATACAAGAGGACGCCGCCATGCGCGTATTGCATGTGATGCAGAAATTGGAAAACGAAGCAAATTATGTCGTATTCTATAATATGAGTGGTTTGGGGCATAATCAAAGTTGTTGTTCAAGTGCTTCTATGGGTCATAAATCCGAGAGGATTCTAAGCGCACATTACATATGATTCATCTTGTGTGCACTCTGGCAGCGAGGGAATGTACGAGTGGTCTTTACATTATTCTTTAACGATGGCTCAGCTACCCGCACTTCTACCCTGAACTAAGAAGCCCCAGAAGAATATTGAATTCCGGAAGACAGTGACGATTTTCTTACCTCGATATTAATAGCATAAGATAAGGAAGAATATTCCCTTGCATTTTTTCTAAACGGGATAAAGAGCTAAGAATTCGTTCAAGATTTTAGGTGGAGAAACTGCTGTTGTATGTAGTTTTCCTCAGCGCCCTTCATCGCGCTCCATGTAATAACGCGCGAACACTGTTTGCGCCGGGGTCATGATTTTACCTCGAGCTCTGGGCTGCTCGCACTGCCAGACTCTGCTGCTTTAAACTTAACTACACACAAAAGTATTGTAAAAGCCTGCAATTTTCAGATTTACTAAATGTTTTAATTTGACAACAATGTATAAAAAAAATATGGAGCTGTGCCTTTTTGAATATCAGCGAATGACTTATTACAATAGAACTTGCTATTTTGAATCACCCATCCCTACTACTGAAAACTCGTTGTACTTTAAACGTCAGTTCTCTTTAAATTGCTCAAAAACACCATTGCAACAATATCAATGAAACCACAATAATTATCAATATTAAATACAATCCCAAGATCGAACTAACATTTCTCCCGATGTAAGATGTAAATTCAAGCAGAACTAACGTATACGAGTATAATACTTACATATGTAGTATCATGTATGCGACGGTTTAGATGGACCGACCGCGTACAAATGTTGAGAGTAGAAATATTTTTAAACATACAAATGTTCTACAGCCAACACAACGAAGCCCATACATTAAAGCCCATGAAGTAAAAGTTACAGTTTTTGAGCTGACACATCAAAGCGCATTGTCTTCAACAACAGAAGAAGTAGCGACACTCCACAACGCAGCACAGCGCGTTAGCTTCAACACCTGGTCAGCAACATACAGCTCTTTGAAAAGCAACACAACAAAATACGTCTGCTCCCACACCTCAAGAGTAACATCTAGCCCCTTCAAAAGCAAAACTACAAAGTGCTCTCACTCAAACTTAAGTCAAGTTGAGATCCTATGAACCAAGAGCAGTTGTCGTGCATCGAGGCAGACAAGAATCCAACGGCTTTTTGTTTCGTTTCCAAGAGTTAAGAATTGTGAAGAGCTGCTAAACAAAAGCCCTCTCTTTGTGAGTGCTCCACGAGCAAAAGAAGTAGAGCATCTCGTCCAGCGCTGAATTATTCTTCCAGAAAATTTGCTCCCCGCTTCACTTTTTCGAGTGCGTTTCATTAGCCGCGAGATCCTTTGCGCGTACTTCATTTAGGTATTTTCTGGCTGCCTAGCCAGCAGTAATGTATGCAGACAACACCAAGCTTGATTATTTCGGAGCCCGTGCCTGTGTATGACTCAGGCGATCAACGCGGATTAAGTTCAATGGAAAAAATATTACCCTCATAGAAGAATATTTTTTAAGAAACTGATGCTCATGCGTACACGCCTCTTTTACTCAGGAAAAAGCTAGAAGAAAATAAATTATGTAACCTACTTCTGGTAAAATGATTGTATAAAACGTTTAACAAAAACTTTTACGCTTCTTCCCTCTTTTCAAACACCTGCCAGTAATGATCTTTCATCTTCAACCCTCCACTACAGACTAACTTTTGCCGTTTACGATGTTCTAATGTACAGCCACTAAAGCGAAATTTACTGCCGCATAAAAACTTGTTTAACGAATTGCTTTAATATATCAAGGAGATATTGCCGAAAGATCCCGCACGGGCACTTAATTCAAATTTTATACAGAATGAAATTGAACAAATTACAGTACATTTCAAATTATACAAACGATCAACAGTGCCGTCGCTGAAAAGTATTTGAACAGAGGAAATATTTCACACAGGGGAAATGAGAGATACATTTCCCTCATTTGCAGAGAATTTTTCCTTTCCAATATTAGTTCTCATGCTACAGTCACCATAACTCATTTCAACTGTCTAATGTAAATTATCGTAGAAAAACCTAATGAAAATTGTAGAAAAACATTTGTTTTTGCCTGGCCAATAAGACTCGTATTTACGATAACAAAACCCAAGTCACAGTGACTGATGAAGGTAAATTACTTTTGCAACAGTCTATACGAATCGAATGAGTGCAATTTTGCCCTAGACTACTATAGACTACTAGAGCATTGAGGGACTGACATGAGACGCAGATCATGCGAATACAACAGGCACAAAAAGAACCAAGAACACGCCAAGTGCGATCCACTGACCCCCTGCATGAAAGAATAAATGTTGATTTCTATGAATGTCCATCCAGATAATAAACAACGAATATCCTCACCATGAAATTTCTTGAATGATCGGTATTCATTACAAATAGTTTGAATGTCGAAAAAAAACGTTCTCGTAAGAGAGGCCATAGTCAAACAACACCAACACATGAAGATCTCCACCTAAATGATAATTTTTTATTTAATTAATAATCTTTGGTTAAATTAGTAATTAAGAAAACACCACGGTAAACACCAAACATTTCATATTAAGAAGTAAACAACTATTTATTTGCTGATAAATTTATCGGTCGAGCAATTACCTTATTGTAAGCTTAAAAAGTCAACCAAATGTTTAGATTGACCATTTTTAGTCGAGATTTGTATATGCATGTAAGAACACCTGCCATCTGTACGGCAAGTGCATCTCGTGGTTCTCTGTATGGCATGCTAAGCATATTCAAGTGAATCATTCTGTCGTTATCGTTACCGTATAGTATTCACTGTAAACGCTGACGTTTAACTATTTTTCAAAAATACGAAATTCCATTCCGTGAACGAAGCAGTAAAGTGTTTTTCATTTCACCAGCTCAAAATTATCGTTCCATCAATTCAACCATAACCCAGACATAGTTGCGAAAACGAGTTATTAGACTTACTTCGCTGTAATAAAAATTTGGTGGTAATTAAACTACTTTAAACTCTTCCCATCCCATCAACATGCGGAACGATGATCCTTAATGCCTTTGAAAAACGTGAATTAAACATGTTGAGTTTCCATGCCTGAACAGAATGAGCTTTCATTTCCTCCAGCACGTTTCAGATTAACTTCTGTGAGAAGTACATATATGAATGGAAAAAACTCATCTATTTCTTGTTTTTCTGCTCCTTTTCAATAAGAGACAGAAATTTAAACATGTACGTGTACTGTTGATACTCAGTTATTCAGTAGCAAGGGGACGAAACCAAATGGCAATTGATCTCACTCGTTGAGAAGGCTCGAACAATAAAATTTGTTGCACATAGCTACGAATACAAAAATACTTAAGCAAGGAGCTATTATAGGCATCATCCATGTCTCCTAATTTTTGCATTGTGTTAAATAATGTATCGAAATAACAGTGGTCATTTGATTTGTTTTTCAAATCACAATGAGGTATAATATTTAGTGCAGGCAATGAAACACTTAAAACAAGTGCGTCAACAAAATAACCTTCAATTTCGTTCGCTGCACGGATTATTTACTCGGCAAAATGATAAGCAGCGTTGAAAAATTCGTAAACATTTGGGGAAGAACTACAAGCCTATGTTATGACTGAAGCAATCCGGATGAAATTCAGAATAATGAAATATCGTTGAAACAAATTTTTAGTATATATAGTAAATACCTATCAATTAGTGACTGAATTTACGGCGCCAAGGCTATTCAAATACAATGGATACTAAGTTCCACCGTAAAGAGCAGAACTTATAACCAAGCGACACTGGAGCAGAACGCCGATGCTAAACGCATGCACTTCAGGTAAAAAGCAGCCCATTCTAAATAATAATCTGCAAATTTAAGAACAGAAATTGTAGTGTGAACAAACGTTAGAAATTTTATTACATAAAATTCACCTTTTTAGAGTTTGCACAGTGGCTGGCTCACATCGCACTCGCGATGGCCCAGACAGCACCGGAGTTATAGGCTCATGTGGGAGCGCATTTGGATTGCCATAAAGAGGAACATCAGCACGCAACGATCACTTCTTTTAATGAAAGGAAGTCATTTGAATCAAGGTGCCCGCTGCCTTCTGGACTACATACATAAAGTCGACTGGAAAACTGTAGTTTGGAGTGATGAGTGGTGCATTTCACTTTTCCAATCTGACGGACGAGTTTGAGGTCTATGATAATCCGGCTAGCGGTACTGCTGCATCATGAAGTTCTACCTCTGAAATGATATATAACGTAAGCACTATTCATTGGTCTTGAGTAGCGCATTATGAAATTTTCCAGTAAAAATTGTGTTTAAAAACTCAAAATCTAAAGAGTGACTATTTTCTGGAGAGATAATGTATTGCATGCTTGCGCCACCCCGAAGAAAATATGACTTCACTTGTTGTTGGACTAGCCTCTGAAAATGCTAACCATAGTTCAACACTTACATCTGTTTAGAAAGAATTTGAAGTTTACTTACTGGATGAAAAACATCAACGTGAATCTCGAAGTTCATATCCTCTAACACATTAGATTACTTTGATGTATTTTGACTGCTTTACAGTAGTTTGGGGTATAGAAAAGATATTTTTTCCTTTCATGTACGATGGTTTCATTGCCGTAAATATTTGTATCCTTCAAATGCCCATTACATTCATTAGAATAAATATTTATTGACCTTCTCGTGTACGCTAGTTTTATAATGATAATATCTCTTGTACTTCCCCTGTATGTTGTTTTCATTAGAGTAAATATTCCTGTCCTCATGTATGCTACATACTTTATTGTAAATATTTGATGTGTCTCTCATCCATGGTCAAGTCTCTTTGTCTTGAGTTGGTGGGTAACGACGGTATGCCGCCTGAGTAATCGCCTGGCGTGAGTACAGGGTTTCTATTTCATTGTGTCGGCCCTGAGATTTATTTAGGGGAATTAAAACGAGCAGATGGCACACACATACGGGGTCGCACAATGATATCTCAAGCGAAAAATGTGAAAAAACTTCTATTTCAAAAGTTTTAAACTTCTCTAAACAGTTAAGTCTGTGATCCAGGGGGTAATGCCTAGGCATGTTGATGTACCACGCGTGCATAGTTCTATACACAACAAATGATACATCAAGGCAATGCTTGCTGCGAAGGGCAATGAGGATCATCAAGTCTCTATGGATCACCAGTCTTTACTTGCATCTCTGTCACGACAATTGCATCGTCAAATAGAAAACGAAGGAAGTACAAGGGTCAGAGTTAGTAGTACATGAGTACAGAAGACGAAATAGTAAATACAGGGGACAGTGCAATAAGTAAATACAGGGGACAGTGCAATAAGTAAATACAGGGGACAGTGCAATTAGTAAATACAGAGGACAGTGCAAGTAGTAAATACAGGGGACAGTGCAAGTAGTAAATACAGGGGACAGAGCAAGTAGTAAGTACAGATGACAGAGTAATTAGTAAGTACAGATGACAGAGTAATTAGTAAGTACAAATGACAGAGTAATTAGTAAGTACAGATGACAGAGTAATTAGTAAGTACAGATGACAGAGTAATTAGTAAGTACAGATGACAGAATGAGTAGCAAGTACAGAAAACAGAGTAAGTAATAAGTGCAGAGAATAGATTAAGTATTAACTAGAGGACAAGTTAGAGGTGAGACAGAAGACAGAGTAAATAAATCTCTGTGAACAATCTTATCAAAGCATCATTGTATTAGTTTCTTAATAGTTCAGTTTTGCTCAAAAGTGCCCGCAGCATTCAGCAGCGGGAGTCTCCGCAGTTTCTTTTTCTGAATTTGACTGTCTTTTGTTGTCATTGCAGTTGTCTTGCCAAGTTGCTTAAGATCAATACGGAACACGCGGTTGTCGTGAAGCTCAGGTAGACAATTTATTAGATTAATTAGACATAATTAACGTGTCCACATCTGAATAGTGCAGCAAAGTAATGCTGGACACGCTACCTTTCAGAGAAATTTTAGGGAAAGCCACGGATTAAGTTTTCCGACAATGCTCGGTTACCATATCGTACAGATTTTACATTACAAACCAATAACGTAGGAAAATATTAAAAGATATGTATTAACTATCACAATACAAACGTAGACCTTACAGATATTAACTTTACTGATTTATTATTCTTCAACTTTCTAATTTCCTCCCCTCTAGACTACCATATTCTGTCACACTTTTCAAACAGTTCTGTTAAGGGTCACATGAGACTTCATTTTAAAATGTGATTACTATTCCCCAACTAGACTGCTGTTTCCTTTCCTCAAAAGTAGGCACTGGATTCCGTTCATTAAATTTTGAGCTTCATAACAAAAATACAAGTTCTTGTTTATGTGAGTAGACCTCAAAGCACTCAACGATTTCTAGCAAATACTTTAAGTTGCTGAACGCATTTCTTTAACTAAACTGGCTTCCGAGACTGAACTTGAAATATAGTTTATAATTTAACAGGCCTTTGCGATCCTAATTTATAATTCCGTAATGCTTAACGTTAACAAATTATAACGAATGATTTAGACATTATTCATTGTAAACAACGTCGAAGTTATTGACGTATACAGAGTAGCGAAGCTATTAAATGATTGGGAATAATTACTCAAATTTAAAACCAACTAATGTCACACAGAATGTCAAATTTTGTCCAACATAAGGGTTTAATAGTTTTAATTGTAAATTTCAAGTGTACATAATTGTAATAGCAATATATGAAGCTTTGATTCGTACTCTCTTCTCCTTTGCCAGGTTTTTTGAAACCCGGACAGTTTGTATCGACTAAGGAGCGCAGAGTCCCCAAAATACGTCGAAGAACATCCCAATCTGAAGTCTCCCCAAGGAAACAACGATACCAAACATCAATTTTACCATCAATTCTTAGTTCTTAACATAAACTTGTCATAATTCGAAAACTCGGTAACGCACACTGCCAGTTTTTTCTCATGAATTCTGTATGTTAATATCGGTACGTAACTTAAAACAAATACAACTAAGATTCAACAAAATCCTATTCAGATGTAACGATAAAAACGCCAGGCGCTCAGCAGTACGGATCGAAAGCATATTAATATTAAACAATCTTGCGAGCATCACAAAGAAGCAACAACGATGAAAGTAACTCGGGTGTGTGGTGAACCATTTGCTGGCCAGCAAAATGCCCATCGGCGTTTCATGCTCAGTGAGCCACAGAAAATTGGTATCGTAGATACTAGCAAACAGCCAAGCCTTGTCTGCCAAAAAGAATCCGTCTGGTCGAGCCATGGTTTTCTGTGCGGCCCAAAAGAAATACAGTCCAATAATGCGAGCGATTAACCAACTCTTCTGTTCATCGAAGATAATTAATTTTTTATAGAAATTAGTGAAATTTTGGTGAAATACTAATAACATTTTCTTGAAGATTTTATTCTGAAAACATTTTGTTTAATTCTCACACGTTATTCTTTAACACATTGACCGCAACTCCCAAATTAGTTTGTATGTATAACAAAGGTCCCGTGTACCATATATGGTACACGATGCGGTTAAAGTGTTAATAATGCAGGAGGAAATGAAATTTCGGATAAAAACAGTTGCTGTGATAAAGCTTTTCAAACTTCGAGTGATTATCACACCATTCAACTTATCATTGCATCAAGCGAGAGAGGCGACATAATTTGTAGGACCTTCCTTCTTTGTCTTCATTGGCTACTGATTAAACCATCTTAGTGACGAAGAAATGATGCTCACATCTTGAATTAAACCAAATAAAATTCACTACAATTCAGAGATAAAAATTTTGGGCAATTGAAGAGGAATAGAAATGGATCGGTTAAGTTGGCCCAATACAGAGTATTCGTCTCACATGGGACACGCATCAGACCATGGATCCTGAGACACTATATACAGGGTGTCTCAAAAAAATGTACTCACCCTTTAACCGTTGCTAACATGCTGTATTCTTTGTGTTGCAGGTGTGAGGTTCGAACCTTTGCGAACATGATTCTTTAATCACATTTAATCATGTTCGCAAAGATTCGAACCTCACACCTACAACACAAAGAAGACAGCATGTTAGCAACGGTTAAAGGGTGAGTACATTTTTTGACACCCTGTATATGTTCTTCTGTAAACCAAAATAATGGCCTTTGAAAGACAGTAATGTCTGTGTTTTAAACAAAATTTTCTGTATAAGGAAAGGAAAACGACTAACTTAACTATATATGTTCACACATACACTGCTGGGCATCTTAAGCGAAGTCGGTCGTAAACTAGCGAAGGAAGAGAATGTAGCAATAAACACATGAATATTATGGTGCATAAACCGCCGTATCGAACAGATATGATGGCCTACGACGCCCAGGCGCTTGCCAATGTTATTGGGTCTCGAAAACTGCTGATGTCAGCTTGTCTCACACTTTGTTGAGGGGTGTACTATTTATATGTACTCAATCCGTCCTCTGAGTATAAGCATACTTAGAATACAACGCACACTGGCGATGTCCCCTAGATGACATAGTACCTACACAATGTGAAGGTTCTTTCTGGAAAGAGTGTTTTCTATTTCTTCATTTCAAATCCGTGTATGAATGAATCTACAATACATAAATAGACATTGAAGTATTGAGAGTACAATAAAACAGCAAAATGAAAACAAAACTGAAATATGAGAACAAATTTTGCGTAAATTCGAGGTAAGCATCAATTTTAATGACAAACAGAAGCCGTACTCATGCACCAAACCCAGTCGTGTTCACGTATTGTGTGTTCGTCAAATTCTTTGCTCCAAAATGTTCTTCTGTCAGTGAAGCCCACCAAACGACCTTGACACTAACTCAACCTCTGTGACTTTAACCCTTTCGGTACCGACGGCATCTCTGGTAGCCGCAGTCATTTTTCGCCTATTAAGATGCAGAGCAACACGTGTGTCTGTGCAAACGCTGGTAGGGCAGTGCAAGCTACAGTTTAATCAGGACAATGCAGTGACCGTAAAACATCACAAAGCATCTTTTTTTAAATTTGATATTAAATATGTTGAAAAAGGTTCTGATATTTGCATCATGGTACCGAAAGGGTTAACATGTTGGACGAGTGCAGCAGGGTTTTGGGATTCGAGTTTGGTAGTATTGGGATCAGAGAGCAAAAAATCACTATTTAGTCGCCCGTGGCAAAATTATTCACAGTTAAAATATTACGCAATACAAAAATCACACGCAAAAATCGTTTACCCACTACGAGGAAACGAAATCGAACCCTGAACTCACGATAACTAACCACTCAGACGACATACTGTACCCGTCCCCACCACGTCATTTGACAGACAAGTACAACTAATCGAGTCAATTAGAACAAGAAATGTGTAAACAAAAACAAGAACTGTGTAAACAAGAACAAGGAACAGTGTAAACAAGAACCGAGTACCGTGTAAATAAAAACTGAGAATGACGGTCAATAAATGTCTAATTATTATTGGTTTAAGAGTAACGACAATTCCAATAAAAATATTCACTAGAGTTGCAATAAAAAAAGCTAACGAGTTAACGCGTGGATTACTCTTAAAATACGTTGCAAATTTATTCTAATACCACTGGTTTGTTCGTAATTGCATAGCTTCTTCGTGTACGAGGCAATACATTGTGCTGACCAAAACAAGCTACGCAATATTGCCGTCTAGTCAAGTATTGCTGGGTATAGCGCCACCGCGTTTTGCAGAAGACCGACGAATTAAAATGCCTTGATCATTTGATGAGCACTGCAGCTGCAGAGCGTGCTTCCTTGCACAAAATCTAGGGCCCAAATAAAGAAACTTTGTACTTTTTTGCCAACGTAAAAAAACGTAACGCACAACATGAATGCGCCATCCAGTGGAAACACAGCTGTTGAAAAATGAACTTTGTGGCAAGCTGAAAACAAATAAGACGTGTAGACGTGTGGCAAGCATTCACGTGTAGAGAGGTAGGGTAAATTGCGCACGAAGTGTACTTCTATTTTGAACTAACAGGAGTGCTCACTACACCTTGTTAATATAGTAAAACCCTAACGCTCATAGGAAAATTGGACGAATGTTCAATGAAACTATCTGTTCTAAATTAAGATATAGAGAAAAAAATTAATTGTTATAAAATCCGTTCATAATTAAACGAAACTTCATATGTACCGAGACATTTTACAACAATTATTGCATATGAAATTGACTTATTTATACAGGCTTTCAAAGACTGCAAAGATGAAGTATAAATAAATATCATCTCGTCATAAAAAGCCGGAAAGTTTAGGGGAGAGTCAAACAAAATAATTATTTGAATTGCAGTCACTCATAATTCAATGAAATTTTCACATTTACCAACAATTAAATTAAGAATTAAGTAATTACTCACTACTCTCACTCAAAAATGACAAAATAAAATTGCTTTTTGCCCAAATAACACTTTTTTTGCTT
This sequence comes from Trinorchestia longiramus, assembly GCA_006783055.1. Taxonomy (NCBI): domain Eukaryota; kingdom Metazoa; phylum Arthropoda; class Malacostraca; order Amphipoda; family Talitridae; genus Trinorchestia; species Trinorchestia longiramus. Next base: position 82,045 of record VCRD01001146.1, read on the forward strand.
ATTTTACCACGATATCATGGGCATCAGCCATTGTAAAATGTATCATTCTTACTCGTCAAAAATAATCACATTTACCAGCATACGGAACGCTCGTGTCCGGTGTTCATCACTAACCGTACCAGTATTTAGGGCTCGTTTCCGGCTTTCATCATTAACCTTACCAGTACAGGGTGGGGACTTCAAATCGTCGTCGTCTCATATTCATGATATATTTCATTTTACTTCTCAGATCTTCTAAGTGTAACATCATTGGAAAGCTACAGAAATCAACTAATTGCCAGTGTTAAGTTTGAAACGATGGAGCAAACATAGCCACGTACGTTATGTCGTTCACTGAAGTAGAACTGAGATGCGCCGTGGTCGTGGTCCTGGTTCACAACAACGGGAAAGTGGACAACAGAACCATTGCCAACACCATCGGGGACATGAGGACCATCCAGCGTACTCGTAAGAAGTTGGAGGAGAGTAAGGATCCACGTGGAGTTATCACAAGGGTTCTAAAGTCTGTGGACAACCGTCGGAAGTCGAGTGATGCAGGTTTTGTCAAGAGGATTGAGACCATGATCAACAACGACCCCTCCAAGTCCATGAAGTCCATGGCTACTGAACTGGGGGTTGATAAACAAACAATTCAACACTGTGTGGACGAGGATTTGCAAGGAGCAGAACAGTGCTCCTTGCCATGTCTCCAACCGCTTCTTCGCTTGACTGGAGGAGCACTGCTACCATCTCGTAACCAAGCACCAACCCAGCAGTCCGGATTAGAACCCAATTTATTATTTCTTTTGGGGCATTTAAAAGAATCGAACTAACCGACGTCTTCATACCACCAAGGCATCTCTCATCGCCTCCATCAAGGAGCACTGTACCTCCATGGACAGGGAGATTGTGAAGAAGGCCTACGGGAGCTTCAAGACCAGGATCGAGCGCGCCATCGAGGCTGAGGGCAGCTATGTCGAGTAGAGTGTGTTCCTGGCATCAAATCCTACAGTTTAATTGACATCGAGGTTAATTCCAGTCCACTGCATCCAAAATTAGGAGTTTGTAAGTTTTTTCGTTGCTATTAGTGTTACTAGTATTAATTTTATGACAGACCTGGTAGAACACGAGAGTGCCATGTATGGGGAAGTTCACCATTAGGTAAAAGCTCAAAATGAGCACGATACGTGTCATAAGAAGGCGAAGTTTCCATCTTTACCTATGGCTAGGAATTATTGTACATAGTTTGAGTCCCAACATAGTCACAGTAGCGCGACACTTAATCATGATGTGCGTTGAATTTATATTGTACGTGATAAAATGTAAAAACACGATATAATGTATTACTAAGTTTTAACTTTCATTGCATATCGAAGATAATGTGCAAATAGAATTATATTCTGTGAGAAAATGAAACTATGATAACACACGTAATATTTTCAAGTATCCAACACTAATTTTTAATGAATCTTGAAGACCTGAAAACTCAGCATGGAATAGTAAAAAAGAGTAAAATCAAACTTTCAGCATCGGTAACCAAATATTTACCCACTATTAAATCAGCTTCAAGTATACGAGTCAGAGAAACCGAAGCAAGTTGAAGAAGGAAAGTAGATATTCACGGGTTCAAATCCCCTTTTATAGCAGTACATGCTAAATCCCCACCAGAGTTTGCCGATCTTGCCCTAGGAAACATTTCGTTACGGACGCCTCCGCTGATCCAAAGATCAGACAGGGATCACGCCACGCTTTTAAAGCGCTCCGTCCTCCCCATACATGACGTCACGCGATATTGGAAGCTGAGAATTTATACGAGCCATCGTGGTGCACGGCTGCCAGATATGTAGAAGTAAACTGTAAGTGGATTACAATGAAAACCATTCGACACAAACATCAGAAATGTAACAATCTGCAGTTAAACAAGTCTACTAGTAGTAGTAAACCAATTTTAAAAATGAAAAAATTATGAGATCCAATCATTATGATACATCTATCATATATATAGCATTAACATTAAACTGTATGGTGTGCCAAAGCAAACACATACTGATTCTGCGCCAGATTAGAAAATCTCAGCAACATAGGGAAAGTTTCATACTGTGTCACATATGGGAGAAAACTCCAACACTCCTCCTAATCCTGTTTTGTTAGCTGTGGTACACGCCCATATAGGAGGTGGGTTAAAGTGTATGCATACTGATGATACGCTATAAATTTTTGTATTAGAGGTACGAAATTGAAGCAAAAATATTCAAAAAGCTTGATCTCAAGTTTTATTTGCCCATACATTTATTGTCCCAATATCTTCTGACACATTCACAAGTTTCCAACTCGGCAACCTAAGTTCTAGATTACAATGTTCAGCACTTCAGAGACCCCCTGATGAAATACCTTGACGCTCTTTTTCAGTCCCTCTAGATACGGAGTTTTCTGAAGAAATTGAGCATGATTTTCATCACTGAATGTCCCACAATTGAAGTTAATTTTCCTAGTTTTGGCCAGTCGATTGAACTTCTCTTAAAAATTGGGTTTTCTAATCTCGCCATTGGTTAACTGAATTCCTTAACTTCAGATTTAAGGATTTAAAACAATCTTTTAATGATGTTTTTTCAGTTAGATTATTTACGTCAGTTTCAGATGCTAATTTTTTTAGTTGATTTTGAATCATGTTTTCATAGTAGCGATTTAACTTTGTCAATGTTATCTTGTGTCCGTCCTGTCGTTGACTTACCTGAACTTAGTAGATTGTTCAGTTATTTTTCTTTTCAATTCTAAAAAATCTTATGTGCCGTTTTTCAATTTGGTTTGAATCCATAGGTTTTGTTGAATTTCTTTTGGGATTCCTCGATCGATCCTTCGTTGTTATTTCTTCCACAAGTAATTTCGGTTAAACAAGGGTTAGTTAAGTCATAGTTACATGGGCAAGAAACAATCATAAGGTGTTTCTCAAAATAACGCACGGAATATACTAAATACAGAGAAAAAGAATTATAATTTTTTTAATACTTGTTGCTACTTCGTACCCTAATGCAAAAAGAAAGTATTGCTAATTGAAAGTAGGCATATACTTTTCCCAAACTCTTTAAATAAAACCATCCATTTCATCTTGTTGTAGAGCACAAATTTCGATCGAACGACACTTAAAACAAGCCTTGTCCCTTTCAGACTCGTACTTTTGATGGAAGGAAATGTGAAACATGCTCAAAAATATATAAATTCATAGGGATATTGTCTCACATTTATGATGGTGGCAAAATTTTGAGCTGCTGAGCAGCGCAGGAACTCAATTTTAAAGAGTGGTATGTTCTCTGTACCACCAAGCATTAAACATGACCACTTCGGAGATATGAAATGTGTACCGCCAGACTTGAAAGATTTAATTTATCACAATATTTTTATCCCTGTAAAATAATTGATGCAATAAAGAGATGAGATGAAGTTTTACATCGTATACAATGATGCAAGCGTGTAATATAGTATAGCGTGTAATATATAATAATATAGCGTGTGCAAAAGATTGATGGAATTTATCGTCGAATTTCAAGACAAAAACTTTATTTTGAAACGATGTACCAAAATTTTACTTCTTCGTCAACTACGTGGTACGAAATATTTACTAGGATCAGAAAGCAACAAATATTTTTTGCTAATGTGAATTAATGGAAAACGTCTCGCAAGACCCAGGACTGCTGAATGCACTCATCATAGTAGCGATTACACTTTAACGCACTGAACACACATGTTTCGCACACACACTTTGATGCAACTAATACAACGAGGGGACACTATTACGACATGTCGATATCATTGCGAGGGACACAAATAATGCAAGAACAAGAGATGCAGTTGCATCTCTTAGCAAGTGCTCACGGACAGTGCGTATCCTATGATCTATCAGCCCCAGTTACCCGCCCTGCCAATAAATAATGGCCAGCAATGGCCCCCAAGCTTCTGAGATAATAGCAACGTCTCTTCGTTCCTTTGTGTTTTAAGCTTTGTCTTGCATATTTAAACTTCTTAAAATACAACTTGTTTTGCTGCCGAGCTCAGGAACATATGAATGATGAAGTGTTTAAACGGATAGTAAATTAGCGATTCACGCATGTTGACTGTTTGAGCAAATGATTTGTTTCTTGATTTAGCAGCACCAACGCAGGCAAGGAGATAGAGCGTACAAATCAAAGAGAGGCAATAAATGTTGATCCAGGCTGAAAATGAATTTTTGTTCTTTCAAGTATACAAATGCAGAACAATACCATGTTGAATAAATAGCATACCTAACCGTATTTTCCTTGATAATGAGGGTACCAATTATAGCCAAGTTTGTTCAAATAAAAGAGCTCTCATTCATAGCCTTTTGTTCCCCTACAACCCCATGCCTCACCACACGAAAAACTGCGCACGTGCACATTTCTTTCTTTCTTATGAGTTATGGGACTCCAAATTTCAAACCGATACTCTGCAGTCATGTCTGTAACATACTACCAAGGCAACGCTTTTAAAAATTAACTCAAAAATTACTAATTCTCAGCATATGCGACTCCTGCTAATAGTCATTATTTTTTACTTAATGTACGCAGAAAACGTTGCACGCGAAATAATAACGAAGCAACAACTAATACTCTTTATCTATGAACTAGAATCACCTAAGCTGTAGAGCAAGATGCAAGCATCATTAAAATTCGCAAGTCAGTGTTAGTCCGCGCATCAAATAGGCTGCAGTTAGCTTGCAACGTTGCAGTGGAGTAATTATCAGCATAATCCATCAATTATGTGAAATAAAATAAACAAACATGAAAAAAAGAATTGCAACGTTAGACTGAATTTTTACGTCCCTCAAAAAGAAAGCAGAATGCGAAAAATTTAATGAAGTTATATTAAAAGTTAACTTTGAGGCTTCCGAAGTGTACGAGTCAAAATGATTCAAACATTTAATGATCAGAACACCAGCGGCAGGTATAAAGGCCTTTATTTTTAAAAAGGTTGATGTCGTAAATAATATCAAAACAATACAATTAGGTCTTACATCTGCGTAGCATACCATTACTTTATACTTAGAGACACTACTTACGTAGAAAATAAACCTATAATACCAAAATATTCAGCACACACGTAAAATTTTCTAGCCTGTAGCTACTAACGAACTGTACAATGACATTTGGATGACACAAAACACGCTTGAAAGAACAACAGGCTACTTGAATCTTCTAAAAACTCAAATGCAGTGTATTTTTCATTTTCTCGAAATGAATAGAAGCAGAATATGATTATGAAAAATGTTTTAAAAACTCTTTATTTCGTCGAGTTTGTGCGGCTACTTTCTTCCATTCTATCTAAGGGCAATAAAAATTTTGCTCGAAAAATTCGTTCACCAAATCCAGAAACTTTTATCCTTCTTGAAGAATATCACGGAAGGATATTCAAAATTTACGAACATGACATCCCCGAGCCTGCAGAAAGCAGAGTCAAGAAAGCAAAGGGGAAAATATTTTTCCTTCCGGGAAAATTTATTATTTATGCAACTATAAGTAGTTTCAAAAGCGGAAGTCCAAAGCGTTCTTCACAAAAGACATTTTGAAAACTTTGCCGTCTGCGATTGAATGCATCACCCTTCAAATATCTCGCATGTGAAGTTTACATTCAACTGTTGCTGGCAGCACCCAGTCACTGACACATGCGAAGAGAGAGCTACATTGTACTCTGTAGTTTAGCTACTGTTAAAATTAAATGGGGATTCTTCTGCGAGCTCGCAGTCCGTGCTCCATAAATCGCCGGGAGCACAGCTGATAAACTTTTATCTGTAATTATGCCCGCAAGACCAGCACTTACACAATTCTATGCACACATTCATACAGAAGTCTTGGATTACGAGCTAGCTTCATTAACAACACCAAATTCTTTTAATATATGTTATTTTATATAGCATACACGTGAATGAAAAGCACTAGCAAGATAAGCCGAACTCATTTTTAAGGTCACCTAATATATGCATTCAAGGAAGCACAATGAATGATTTCGAAAATCTGCTCATCACATCGCTCCATTATTTGCACAAATAAACTCTGACGTTCCAGGAGCCTTCAAATTTGCTGTTATTTCCGTTTATCTTCATAACATTAATATTTACAAACTCTACGGATATTACTACCAGTATTTGAGTATGCAATACAATACAAGCCTGTGAAATACTGTAGACTTAACGTGTACAAATTTCTTGAAAATACATTGATTTCTTCTCCCAATGTGGACGTTAGTCTTTCATATTAGAAATCATTCTCCTTTAGTAGTTAATACCAGATGATCTGAAAAATATGTGATCTATTATATCTACAGAAACTTCGCTGTTATAGGTGGATTTTTAAAAATTATACTATATGGAAAAAGTTACAATAACAAATTACAGAACAAATATACTAGTTAATCAACAAGAAGTTTGTTTTCCCTATTTTGACCTAAAAGTAATCAATTTAATCAATCAAGTAATCAAAAGTAATCAATTGAAATAATTAAAAATTTAATAATGGCCGATCATCTCATGGATAATGAGCCCACTTAAACTCTAAAAAAACACATTCTAAACCAAGAAAGAGTAACTTATCATGATCAAAAGATTATCATGATTACTTCTTTTACTTTTGCTATAATTGTTAGCAAAACTGAGATTTCAGAGAACGTAAACATTGCTCATGATAGAAGGTCATCAAACATACAAAGAAGCTCATTTTCTTAAAATTTAGGAAATTATTGAATATAATGGAAAGAGTTACGGTTACAACAGATGCAGATACATGGAATGTTTCAGAATAAGCTTCAATAAAACAATTTCAATTTCCTACTTTGTGAAAACTAAAAGGTTTGATGAAGTTCCAGCAGAGTTATTTAAATGATCACTCTAAAATTAGATAAACAGTCGATTAATATCTAATAAAGTTGTCATAACTGATTGAGAAAAAAAGGAGTCACAATGGGGTGAAAAATTTATGATTTCTTTCCTAGTGGCAAAACAAAAATGAATTGAAGCCAACAACTTGTGTTTTTTTGCTTCTTCGTAGATTTTCTCGAATAAATTCCTCTGTTATCATTGGTTGTTCTCTTAGGTTGATCGAATTAGATAATTTTTTTTGTTAATTTGGTTAGGCAAGTGCCTTACTCAGTTGTTTTTATTAACCGTTTTTTAAAACAAAGTTATATACAGCAGTTTTTTATTTAATCTTCAAATGAATCTGTACCACAAACCTAGCAAATTTTCTAGGTAAATATTCCAGTTAATCTTCTAATTCAATCTTCCTCTGAAAAAAGTATGCTCCACCTGAATTGTAGCGTGCTGAATGCTCTAACACAAATGCTCTAATACTTCAAAATCATTTACTTCAAAAATAATCCATCGTAAATGATATAATAGCTACGCAATTCTTGAACCAGTATAAGATAATATGAACAATAATCGTACTTTTAGTAAAGTTTTGGTAAAAAAAAAACTTGGTAGAATGTCTCGCATACCGTATGTGCTTAAATTTTCGTTTCAGAACATAAAATTCCAAAAAAATATTCTGGATAATGTTGTTGCTACTTAATTTCCTTTTCAGCGTCTTGTTGACCACATTTAGCACGACTGGTAATTTTATCGCCCTGTTTAACTATTAAAAGCCCTCTAACTGATCAGAAAACGGCTAAATTAAAATATGGAGTTGCAGACGAAAATTGCAACAGGTCTTTGATGCCAGCAGAAATATCCCCCAAAATAATAACGTGGATTTTTCTGAGAATTCAACTGCAATCCGATCAGGACTAATGGACGATTTTTCAACAGACCATTGAAGGCTGCGTGGGAGAAGCAGGACTGCAACTCTAGCAGTCAGCACAAGCCCCCTAGCAGGAAAAAACGGCACGTTGAGCTTTTTTATTGGTCAGGTTTTTGAGAGGTCTTCATTGAGAGCGAGCAATTTAATACTTCTATTAGTCTCAAAAATTGAGCTCCTCATTATTATTTTCTATAATATACATACTATCACGATAAACTGAAAAAATCAACATTTGCAATAAACCAATAATAATTGAAAAACATGTTTATGCAGAAAAGGGAAAATGAGCGGTGAAGAACTCACAAAATAATAAATACTTGGCAGAATGATTGGTTTCACAACTGAAGTATCATAGTAAACACAGCAATTTATTAAAGTTCATATATATATATATATATATATATATATATATATATATATATATATATATATATATATATATATTATAAA
>VCRD01001146.1:96503-163551 GCA_006783055.1 Trinorchestia longiramus
TAACTTTTTTCATACGTTGATCAGGAAGAAATATTAGGCGTAATCTTAAAAGCGTTGGGATAGAATCACAAGTACGATCATTTACAGAAAAAAAATTCAAGCGCCATTGAGCAAGCTGAAATTTTGCTCCTGAAAATTAAAATACTCGAAGAAGGATCAGAAAATTAATATCTTCAGTGGATAGTTCGCAACATTGTAAAATTGTAGCTTTGAGTCTGTTGATACAGATCAGAAAATGCAGAACTCAGGTTTCTGCAACGTATCATTGGTTGCATCGGCGGATCGCCTTTAACTTATTCATCCAAGACTTTTCTGCTTTGAAGAAAGATTGAAGCAATTCATCTAGGAATTTTTTTCTTCAAAGAATTTGTAGATGCAACTGAACGGTTCATTTCCTCAAATGCACCGGAAAATTGCTCATTCTAGGAACACAATCGTCAGGATAGAAGCTTGGGAGACTCAGGCAGAATAATGCGGACGGGATCATCGCGTCTCGGACACTGAGTGATGAATAATTTGTGCCTCTTGCAACTTTGAATTCCATACCAAAGAATTTTTCGTACAGCAACATTACGACGAGCGCGAATTCCGCGCAGTTGCTAGTATTTTTATCTTCAGAACAATACCAGGACGAACCCGAGCGCAAAGAAAAGTTTAAAACAGTATAGATCACTGTAAAAAAATGTAGATGGAACACAGGGATAAAAACGACTAGAGGACCTACAAAATTTATGCGCTAGCTATCCACAAAAAAATAATTATGAAATATGATACGAATGCATCTGGAAGCTAGGATAATAGATACTCTCAACTACTGTCGGTGGAACGTGTTCACGACACCTTTGAGGGCAGCCAAGTCTCCAGCTGGCAACAAATAGGACAGGCCTTATTATCATAGACCACCTGAAAGTAGGAATCCTACCAGCGAGTATACGTTGGAGGAGCGCCAAGATGAGCAAGATATGTTACAAGACAATCTCTTCCAGTGGACTCGAGAGGGTCTTTTATAAAATACTCAGGTTTCTTGTGCACTTCTTATTGACGTTTTAACAAGGAACTTGCAGCGTAAAAACGAGTTCACCACGACATTGAATATATAAAGAAAATTCACTGGTTGTGTAGAGCAAAGAGCCAACACGTTTTAACGCTCGAGTATTTATTATTCCCGAAATTAAATTCGATTATTATTTATCATACTGAAGAAAAATTTAGAGTTGAGAGTGGGATATGTCAATAGTGGCTTCACCGACTCTCGAACATTTTATACGGAAGGAGATCTGTGTTGTCAGTGCGTGCCTCATCACAAGCACTACTTGCGCTGCTTCGAGATAACAGCCCTCAATCTTGCACCCTTAACTCTTCAGGATCATTCTTTTGATGAAAATAAATATGTAACATGCTCAAAAATTTACAGGTTCAAAGGGATATTTCCTTACATTCATTATGGTGGTACAAATTTTGAGCTGCTGAGCAGCGCAAGAACTCAATCTTAATGAGTGGTACGATTGAGCATTAAACATGACTTCTTCGGTGGTATGAAATGTGTACCACCAGACTTGAAAAAGTTAAAAACAATATCCTGGTTGAGCTTTCGATTCAATACTCGACTCCGCTGACGAGTTGCTTCTGTAAATAGTATAGTACTTTATAGTCCATCCCGACCATTCTGCGAATGGTAGTCCTACCTTTCACACCACGCATTTGCTATGCTTTATGAACTGTGCACCCACCAAATTCGTCCTATGCTCCGTCAAGCGTATTTCTCCTAGTAATTGCACTCAAGAGCCCCATATACACCTTCCAGCTGGTTCAGAAATTGTATATTAACAAACCACCAACCTCCAACAGAATTCTTTCCGACACGTTTAGAAACCGTGCAGAGTAATTTGCACAGACGCCATGCGAATCAAGCCTCCAAATATAGTAACATACGGTTAAAACGTTGACTTCAAATTTAAAAGCGGCAGAAAACAAAAAACATGTTCATTTTATGCATCTAATTATGTTTCTTAGAAAAACACTGTTCGAACATCAGCAATGAATTATGGTGTTGGTGAAAATTCACTTTTAAAATTGTGCGAGTTGCTTTCGCGCCTATTTTTTATATGAGGAAGACGACAAAATATGACACCGCTGAGTAACCATTGAGATCAAAGCCAGGAGCCAAAAAAGCATCTATGAGAAATTGGAGGACGAGAGAGAAACTGCGGCTCTGAAAATATGAACCTCACTGCACCCTCGAACTCATGAAAAGTGTCTGAAAACGATCAAATACGACACATCTTTTCATTCTCTAGTCTTGTTCAATTTTGAGGAAACATCTTTCTCATGAGTTGTTGGTAGGTAATATTTTATGATACTTTAAATTCTAGCGCGCTCTTTTATTGAAAATTTGAGCAGTCATAAAAAGTTGTTCATGACTTGAAATATAAAAACAAACGAAAAATTCTGAGCTTTTTGATAAAAAAAATCTTGCTACACTATTCGTTTAAGAAATCGAAAGGAATTCTTTATAAATAAAATAACTGTATTAGGTACAGCTAGAAAATAGCTAAAAACGCGCAAGGACTATAAAATAACTTCGAAAATACAACTGAAGCGTGTTATATATTTCATTGGATGTTACCACTGTAGCTACTCAAAGATTGTTTCACTGAGTATCTGAATGAGTACCTAAGAAGGAGAACAAATAGTGAGGAAACTTAACTGCCCTTGAATTCAGGACGTCGTTTTCATTACTACATATTTTACCCTAACAAATAAGGAAGTAAAAAATAAAGCATAAGGCATCCCAAACTATAACGTCAAACTCAACGTGTTTAGTAACACCCGACACAAGAGCTGCAGATTCTGACGTGACATAACAGTAAAACTAGCATCTCTAAGGAAAACTATTGAACCTCCAACTTGTGCTGGCGATATCAGCCTATGCTCTGAGTTGTGCTTAGGAGTCCTTCGCAGCACTTGGTGAGCGCTTAGTAATTATGACAGGTAAGAGAAAAAAATTTTCTCTGAATTCCCTCGTCGCCGTGTCACAGATTCTAATTTCCCAAAGCTAGACGAAGTTCTCTGCCGACACTACACCACATGCGTTAGTTTCCCCATCCTTTGTTAGATATTTAATATTCTCTCCCCTTTGCAAGTTGTTAACATTGTAAACAAAGGAAACACTTAACCTACATTCTGACCTGGGGCTACATGGACTAGTTTTCGAAGCCATAAATAAACACGATATAGAAGAAAAAGAAAACATGCGTTAGTACGTACATTGTTGCATGCACTACGTACACCAAGAAGTGGGAGAGGGAAGGATGGAACTTCTATCTACAGAACGAACATTCAACAGCCTGGTACCCCAAGATCTAGAGGGAAAATATGACACTGCATATCATCTCCAATTATCATACTACGAAACATGGATACAGCACAACGAGTTTAAACTGTACGTTTTATTCTACTAACTAATTATTTCTGAAAATTAATGCATCCCATTTCTGTAGCGTATACTCATTCCACATTTATAGACACGAATTACGATAACGCTTAGCAATTGCACACTTCTTTGTACAGAAAATGTATTGAAAAGTTTCGGTATTCAGTATAGAACATTTACACTTGCATTTCTAGGCAAATTTGAATGTACATATGTATATGCAATAAGTTTGAAATGCAAGATTACTAACAAAATTAGTTTATACAAGGAAACTGTACAAATTAGTTAGTGGCTAGCTCGCAATACACAAACTGTGCAGTTCTGCAGACAATACCACATACACTTCCTTTACCTGACAATCGCTCAGGTTAAAGGGAACAAATTTACCAACAGAAAAAGAAAACCATTGAACGGCTTTTAATCCTACGCTACAAAAATATTTATAAATAAAAGGATGTTGTTCCGATTCAGAGCTTGCGACTATTGGTAGAAAATATAGGAGTTTTACCGTGATATCTCACATGAAATTGCTGTATAGGTTATTGGACATTCCTAAGGCATCAAAGAGCCAGACCACAATATTTCAAAACAATAGAGAAGACACAAAATGAAACAAATACATGAATTCATACCATGAATATTTCTAATAAACAAGATGAAGAATGAAACATATTCTAGAAGGCACAATAGAATATTTTTAACGATAAGCAAAACGCAGAATGGATGATACAGACGAAGCCGTTATATAAAGTGGTGGAAATAATGATAAGACACTCTACATTTTTGCTGATATCTTTATAACTATTGATTGAAATATAATAAATTTTTGACTAGGTAAGAAATAAAACGAGAAATTAGTGTACATTCAAATTTTATATTACAGTATAGTTTTTCGTACAGTTATTACAAAAATACTCCTCAGAGGATCAAAATTTGATGGAAATAAAGATCAGACACCTTGCAAAACATTCCGTCTATCCGAAATATTTCACTTTTGACAACTAAGAATAGAATCAAAACAACACACCGGTTTTCCCTAAACTGCAAGTAGACATTGTAATATTTTATAATCAGGTTTAAATTGTGAAAAATCTATATTTTACAACACGGGCAGAGAAAGTTGTCTCGCAATTTGAAAAAGGTCATATAATAACTCTAAATAGTCAAGGATGCTCTTATAATTCAATTTCGAAGCAGATTAGGAGGTCAAGAATAGTAGTACGATTTTTTTGCAAAATTTTGAAGCGTACAGATGAAATAAATTCCCTGGACGTCCACCCAAGCTTACTGCAGGCAGTCAGTGCCGAATGCTACGTGAGGCTTCATCTACAGGAAAGAGTTCTAAAAATCTTCAACCTGTCTAAACTTGAATGTAACTCCCAGAAGAGTTAGGCAAATTCTCAATGCTCGGATGTTTTTTTAGGAAGAGAAAAACAAAACTGGAGCGGAAGAAAATACACAAGAAACGCCGAGAAGAGTGGGTGAGGAAAAATGTATAATAGAAGGCTGACAATTGGGCAAAAATTGTCTTCTCAGACGAAAAGAAGTTCAATTTAGACGGGCCTGACGGTTTTCAATACTATTGGCATGATTTGAGGAACGATGTGCAAATCTTTAGCAGAAAGCTATTCGGAGGAGGATCATTGATGATTTGGGGAGCTTTTTCAGCAGAAGGTAAGGCGAGTCTGGTACAGATATAGGAATACAAAATTTAGTAATGTACACTATAGTATTGCAAAAAAGTCTAATAGCATTTTGAGATAATTTTCACCAGAATACTGCCGTGTTTCAGCAAGAAAATCCGGCCATCCACATTTCATTGGCTTAATGGTCACAATATCCGCACTTTGAGTTGGCCAGCTAAGTCGCCAGATCTAAATCATATAGAAAACCTATGGGGTATACTGGCTAGACAAGTTTACGCCGATGGCAGACGATTTGAAAACAAGCAGGAGCTTTGGCGTGTTGTCCAGGAGTGATGGAGAAAAGTTTTCAATAAATTCTTAGGAGTTTAGTGAAATCAATGAATGATCGTTGTCTAGATGTTTTGCAAAGGAAAGGAAGTACTTGTAAATACTAGTCATTTTCATTTTTTTGTCTGCAACATTCATAGTTTCTATGGAAATATTACTTAGGGCAGGGAGTCTTATCTTTATTTCTATCAAATTTTGTTCCTCTGAAGAGTATTTTTTGTAATAACTGTAAAAAACTATACCGTAATATAAAATTTTAACGCACACTTCTTGTTTTATTCTTTACCTATGGTCAAAAATTTATTGTATATCAATCAATATTTATAAGGTTATGAGGAAAAACATAGAGTATCTTATCATTATTTCCACCACTGTACTTCTGATAAACAACGCGTAGGATGGAACAATACAAAAAACTGTGATACAATATTACCAACAATAAAAAGACGCAGGATGGAACAAACACACGCACATCGACTGCAGAACGCAGCGGCTTCAAGGAAGTGCCGTTGACGAAGAGGAACAATAAACCAGCAATGCGATGTGCTACCCGGGGCGAAGATCCTTTTATTTCCCAATGATACTCGAGTGCAGCAGCCGATGCTTGAAAACAACGAAACTCCAATGCTCCACGGAGCACGACCTTGCATTATAGCCACTAATGTGTGACGCTCCAAAACTCATTTCGGCTCCTAGGGAGAGCACTTCTCTGCAGATTATGTGGCGGCTTATTCAAAGAACTTACGACAAACAACTCCAGGCGTTCTGGCAATATTTTTTATAAAAGTAATCAGGTGCCGCCACAAGCTGGTTACCCTGCTTCTAATAACTTTAAGAAATTTGCTATCGAAAATAAACTCAACAAAAAATGGCTGTAATTACCGTGATGGGCGGCAGAGAACGGAGTTCGGATTGTGTTGGTAAACACCGCTAATGAGACTTTCATTGCACCGCTGCAAAATGACCCTCGTCTCGTATTGAAAACCCAGTGAAGAATACTGCTAATTTATTGTAGCAGAAACTCGACCACATATACAAAAATATTATATTTTCAAGTATATTTTAGCACCTGATTAATTTTATGCATACTTCCTACCAAGTTAAGTACTGAACAGTGCCTCTGGATGAAGAAAGAGAATAAAAGTGTATGTTGTAGGGTTTTATCAGAGTATACTCATGTAAAAGTTGATTAACAGTAAACGCTGGAAAGTAAAAGGCTCGAAAACTTCATGCGAGAAACAAACTGTGATAAGAGAAGCCAGTCACAACAAAAAGCAAGCTTCCACATTGGAATAAAAGAAAAAGAACAAGAAACAACACGGAGTTCAGTTTATTCATTAGCGAGTTGAGCATTGATGACTCGGAAAAGAGTAAAGTCAGCGACACACATTGTGTGATGTGAATAGATTTATTATCCTAGTCTCCGTACTCTTAAAGAGTCTCCAGGAGGCAATGAAGAAAACATTTTCCTAAAGACAAGCGTCTATTACAAAGTAATACAACTTGTCACCCACTTACTAACTTCAGCAACAGGCATCCATGAAGGTAAAACTCTCAAATGTACACATCCTCATACTTTGAATTCTTACATGTACGTGTTAATTTTCACGGGCACCTCCATTATTGCAACAAGTTGTTCCGTAGCGCGTTCAGTTTCTGATGTTGCAACAACAAACATGAACATTCAGCATCCTGTTTTTGGTTTTCATACAACTTCGTTTTTGATTTTCGTGCGCTACAGGAATATTTCCGGAGTCCACTTTCAAAGAAAAGTTTCGGTCAAGCAATGAGACGGCAGTTGCAGAAAGAACCGTGTAATAATGCGTGTAGTAATGATATATTCATAGGTTTTCATATTTCAGGGCGATGTATCGACATAAAGTATGTATCGACATCTATGTTAGAGGTGTGCAACTATAGAGGCCGCTCCGTAGGGCCCCGATGTGCAAACAGTCAAGCGCCTGCACTTGAGAATGGTTCGAAGTGTTTAATTTCATAGCTAAAAAAATGTCAAGTAAGAGGAAATTTATGGATAGGGACCGTACGACTTTCGAGAATTATGCAGTGTGAAACTCTCAAGCTGATTGAAGAGTAGGCAGGGTATATGACAAACGTTAGAAACCTATTTAGACCATTGGACAAATAGGGAGATTGAAAAATGGGGAAGATACGTGGGAAGAGCAGAGCCCATATAAAAATGGTAATTAGGATAGATGCGCGGACTTGGACTTGGGAACTAGACCTCGACAGCGATGTAGGCTATTGCAGCTAGAGCGACATCTAGGGCATAGGTATAGGTTTAGGAGTATGGGTAGAATAGGTGTAGAAGTGATTAACACGTTTACTGCGAAGTTGTACGTATGTGGACCACTTAGGTTAAGTTCTGTAATTTTTTTAGATCCTTCTAGTGATTATGCGTACAAAGTGAAGATTCACACCGGTTAGGCAATCGGAGGAAACGTGTTAAAGAGGAATTAAATTGATCATCATACCGACGAACAACAGCAGATTCTACACGTGCACTTACCCGTGTATAAAGGGGGAAGAATTAATTGCGCAATAGCAAGGAAGGGAAGGGGAAAATTAGCGTTATTACTGCGTTGTAATTGTGAGTGTTAAACATCGGAAACCATCATCAGCAACGAATCTCCAGTATGGGGCAAGTTTTAATATTGTCATTGTCAATGTGATCGAAGTTAGCGACAGGGTAGATTTCGTAATCTGATGTGAACGTCTATTGATTTTACTTAATTGTTCGGTGTGCACACTTAACTATTCAGCTATCAAGTATGTAGTTGATCTGTAATAGTGCACTGTTTAATAGGACATTATGTGCGGTTCATATGCCAAAATGTGGTAGATAACTCACATTTTCCATCCCGCGATGTTCAGAATAACATGTATTAAATCTTTCGTGTGTATTATTGTCCTCTCCATCGTCGTAGAAAATAAGTACTAGGAACACCTTTTACCATTTCATGTATTCAGAGGATTAGAGTCCCTCTGGTGCAATTACGTATATTTGTTGCATTTAATTATTTTGTGTTATGTACAAGTATTAATTAAAATATAACGAAAGGACAGCATGCAGAAAAGCCATGTATTGAAACCAAAATTACGTAAATTATGAGAGCGAAAAGAACTCACCAACAACCAATCCTTATACATATATCAATGTGCTATTAGAAGTAGGCAGAATGAGTTTTTACCTTTTTTATATAATTTAACCAATCAATAAATAACTCATTGATAAACGTCACCAATTTCCAATACGTATCGCCATAACCGCACGCATATCAGCTTCAATGAATTAGTGCGGCTTAGAGGCCTACTAGTCACGATATTTCCTACAATATGTGTAAAATCTAAATTTGTTGGTGAATCAACATAATTTTAGTCGATTATGGGGTAATCTATTGGAATTCTCAGCTATGCTCTGACATCAGTTCATGATCATCGATGCACTTTTCACTGGTCATAAACCTGCTCATATTTGGTGCATTAAACTGTTCACGTTTAACGCACGCAATCACGTTGGGTATCTATGGATTATGCACTTATTACTTTGATATATTAAACGAGGAAATCACGCTCTCATTTTACGAGAATAAAAAATTAAATACGCACGTATTTAATGGAACTAAAAAAATTTCTTCCTCTTCATACATGGTAACATAGTTGAGTTCAATAAATACCAACGTAAGCTATTTTTCAATAAGTAAAATCTTCAAAGACTTTACGCTCAGAAAGAGAATTTTTAAAATAACAACAGCCTGAAATCACACAAATATACACCGCATTTGAGAAATTACTTAAGGTTTTTTGGATCTGCAATTTCACAAACTGTTCACACCAGCCCAGTGAATGTTAGGGGACGAGGTAAGCTCGACTATCAATTATTGAATGTTTTACAGTGTTCACCACGAAGGAAATTGCACGATCAACTTCACTTCTGAGGAGCAACAGTTACTAATGGTCCTTGAGGCGGGAATGATGGATTTGCTGGCGAGAGGAGCGTATTGTTTCCAAAAGACTATTACGGCGCGAACTGAAATAGAAGCCTATTTTTGCTCGGCAGTTTAAAGAGAGAGCTTTTCTTCGACGCTGCGGCACGAACTGCGTGAGATCATAATAAGGTAAGCTTTCAATCAACGTCATGGGTTGTATATCGAACAAAAGAGTTGAATGAAGGCCTCAAAAGAATTTCTTTTTTATTAGGGAAAATATGAATCATTGAATCCCCCTTGCATAATGAACTATATATCTTGTTGTAATTTAATGTATACTACAACCTAAATATACCATACATAATAGTAAACTTAAGTTTTAACATTTAATTTAGCTGGTTTACTTCCTACACAAAAAACATAACTTGAAATTCAGCAAAACAATTTAAACAGCTGACGATTGTCTAACTTTTACATAAAACATTTAAATGCATGTTCACCACTTCATCATGCCCAATGTTTTACTATAATTGAAAACTAAACTCGAATAAATCAATGCCGGAAAATGAACAGTTATCTAAATATTTCTTACCCCAAGAGAACATTCATCAAAAAATAGACCCCTCGGCTCACTTCTGTTGATTTATTGTATTCTATTCTACAATATTCTATTGTGCGTAACGTCCATGAACTGCTGCCCAGTTCACGGCACATCGCCTTCGTACAAGTGAGCTCTACTGACTGGGCCTCATGTGTGAAGCCCTTTTGAAATTACACACTTCCTCTGACCGGAAACAGTTGCATAAAACTGTTGCCGTTGGTCAAAAACAGTTAGTGCGGATAGAAAATAATTCTAAAAATTTAACTCATACATTATCTTTTAAAAAAGTACAAGAAACAAAGATAAAAACTAATTTCATGAAAAAGAATTGTCAATATAACTTACTCAATCTTTGGGGACTGTCTTTGGATCTTTCTAGTCGGGCTTGCAGGACGGCTGTGTGTACTTTGTTATTTCATACTTCTTACGCTTTGGATTGCCTATTACGCTGTTTTCAGCTTCGTTTTTCATTTTCCTGGTATCACAGCGAGTGGCCTGATAAAATCCTTTAGTGTCGTTTGGTAAAAAAACAATCGTAGCGCATAAACTAGTTCTAACACAGACAAGTCTAATTTTTTTAACATTAAAAATCAATATTACTGTCTTAAAACAAAGCCCAGAATGTTTTTCCGAATGTTCCCAACTGTCTAAGACCAGATGCAGTAATATATTTTTCAATAGCGCAACTTTCATTTTTCTACGACTAACTGAATACGAAATTCTAAAACTTATTCAATACACTACAATGTTAAACAATGAACAGCAAAATAACATAAAACTTAAAATGGTAAAAACTCTGCTCTTAAAAGAATTAGAAAACATTTTGTACAACCTGAAACACGTTTTGCTATCAATTAAAGGTTGTTTAAGCATTATTTTCCCGTGCATTATTGACATGTTGCAATATTTTCCAAAGGCGCATTAGGATCAGGTGTATCAATATTTCTATGATAATTATGAACGTATTTCAATAACTATAAATTTTGAATAAACTCTGTGTCTAAATCTATGAGTATGAGCAGAGCTCCTGTGTGTCGTGTCATAGAATATCTAAAAACTTTTAATTAAATCTTTGCATGGCATATCAGGAAAATTTCAACAAAAGCCAAACAGTAGTCGCACAATAGTAAATAATCCGCGACAACCATTGATTCAATGTGTAGCAGCTACGATTGTTATAAATGATACAGCTACGATTTTGTGACTGCCAACAAAAACCATCACTGTAACTTCCAGCAGCAGCCATTAGTGTAACTTCTAGGAGCCCCTATTATTGTAACTTCCCGCAGCACCCATTATTGTAACTTCCCGCAGCACCCATTATTGTAACTTCCCGCAGCACCCATTATTGTAACTTCCAGCAGCAATTTTTATTGCAACTTCCAGCAGCAATTTTTATTGCAACTTCCAGCAGCACCCATTATTGCAACTTCCAGCAGCGCCCATTATTGCAACTTCCAGCAGCGCCCATTATTGCAACTTCCAGCAGCGCCCATTATTGCAACTTCCAGCAGCGCCCATTATTCCAACTTCCAGCAGCACTCATTATTACAACTTCCAGCAGCACTCATTATTACAACTTCCAGCAGCACTCATTATTACAACTTCCAGCAGCACTCATTATTACAACTTCCAGCAGCACTCATTATTACAACTTCCAGCAACAGCCATTATTGTAACTTCCAGCAGCGCTCATTATTGCAACTTCCAGCAGCGCTCATTATTGCAACTTCCAGCAGCGCTCATTATTGCAACTTCCAGCAGCGCTCATTATTGCAACTTCCAGCAGCGCCCATTATTGTAACTTCCAGCAGCCCCAATTATTGCAACTTCCAGCAGCGCCCATTATTGCAACTTCCAGCAGCCCCAATTATTGCAACTTCCAGCAGCGCCCATTATTGCAACTTCCAGCAGTGCCCATTATTGTAACTTCCAACAGCACTCATTATTGTAACTTCCAGCAGTACCCATTATTGTACTGCTACCATTATTGCCCAGCAATATCCTAAGCTGTCATTTGACCAGGAAACAATCGTTACAGGGAACTGCCCATGCAAACTGCTCTTCCAAGGCCCGCCTTAAAAACTCCCTCACCGAGAGCCTCCACCACCCGAGCAAGATAGCGCCTTAAAATCCATTATTGGATCGACCCAAAATACGATGAGGTTCTCACGAGAACATTTAGCTCATCATTTCTTCCGAGGCTCTCAAAAAAACGCAATTTTCAGATCAGGTGCGCCGTAGAAAATAAAGGAAGGTCTCACAGTCTTGTCACAGAAATAGATAAGGTTATAAAATTGAAACTGCATGGATATTGTCGCAGGAATGGGAGTGCCGTATGAGGATGGCCACAGGTAGAAAGATGCAATATCGCCACAATTGCCACTGCAGTTTGCAGGCGAGAGGCAAAATTGCCTCAGCCTTTGACTTGTGGGTAGGATTTCCCTCATCTTTTTAGCGATATTAAACACTACCCGCGAGCAGCCTGCAACTATCTTTACATGATATTATGAATACAAGAAATAAGGCAGACAGCAGCGTACAATATTCGTAAATGAAATAAAAATATAGTTTTTATCTTGATCATAAATTGACTTATACGCGGAAAACAAGAGTTTTTATTTGAAAAATATTTGAAAACACTCTCCAGAAAATTCTTATAAGGATGATAATAAGCGAGCAAAATAAATTGGATGACAATTCAACGAGAATATGTATTCGTATACACTGCTGGTCAAAATGATAAGACCAGTTACAGAATACCAAAATTTGAATCATATTTTGAATAATTTAAAATAAAATTGTTGCGCACAGTTCTAATATAGGTTAGATAAATAATGGATAAGCAAACAAGTAGATCCCTCAACATTTTATCGCGAAAAAAGAACAGAAATGAAGCTTTAGCTAAATACTGTACAGCTGGTCAAAATTATAAGACCAAATAATATAAATTTATCAATAGAGTTACATAAAACGTTACAAAAATATTTTTATAACTAGTGTATCCTCCATTATTATTGATTACTTGAAAAATTTGCTTGGGTATGCTGGTTACAAGCTTTTGTACGAGGTCCACGGGAACATTGCTCCAAGTATCGAACACAACCTAACGAAGACCCTCTTTGGTCTCAAATTGCAATCCATCTTTATAAACTTTTTCAGCCATCCATCCTGAAAGGTTTTCGATCGGGTTGAGATCTGGAGAACAAGGTGGACCGGTGGCTGCTGGAGCAGCCACCGTGGTCGAGTGGTCTGCGGCCCGTGTTCTGTATCGGGTCTCTGCTTCATGTAGAAAGACTGCGGGTTCGAACCCGGCCATGGACACGAGTTGTTTCTCGTACGCCGCGCCGTGCACTCAACCCGCTAAGCACTCAACTCCCCGCCCATGAAGACGCCCATCAACCTCCCGGGATCGTCGCATGGAGCTCAACATCACCCTTACTCTTAGAATGTTAACCTTAAGAATTTGAAAAACCAATGTACTAATGTCTATGTACTGTGTACTCGATTGGATATAAAGATTGTTTGATTGTTTGTTTGTTTGTTTGTTTGTTTCAAGAGTTGGATATTATTGATATCAAAGAACTGTTTCGAATGGCGAGCGTTGGGGACTGCAATATTGTCTTGTTGGAAAATTCAGTTTTCTCCACACATCCTAGGACACTCAGTGAGGATAGAAGCAAGTTCAAGCATGACGTACCGACATAGGTGTGGCGACCTTCCACAAACTGTAACGCAAGCGTCCCGTTGAAACAAAAAGCTCCCACACAATCAATGATCCTTTTCCGCTATGCCTTGTTGAATAAGTTTCATTTGGAACAGATTTGTCAAGTCAGTAGCACTGAAACCTATCAGTGCCATCGAGGCTAAACTTCTTCTGCTCAGAAAACACAACTTTCTTACATTTTTCTATATCCCATGTTTGGTACTCGGCAGAAAATTGCATGAAGCAGGCTTTATGGCGAAGAAGAAAACAGGGCTTCTGCAATCATTTTAATTTATTAAAACCCTTATTATTTAAATGTCGCCAAATTGTACGAGAACTATAGTCGGCCTCAGTATTTACCTTTATTTGCCGATATTATGTTTGTATTCTTCTTAATCTCTCTTCTTACTCGTCTTTCATGAGTAGGAGTGATCTTCTTGAAGTGACCGGTCGATTTTTTCGTTCCATATTCAGTAGGATTTTTCAAGAAGTTTGTGACGATAGTTTTACTCTTATTTAGTTCACTTGCAATTACTCTATGTGACATGCCACGTTTTTCGAATTCCACAATTCTACCCCGCTCATAATCTGTTAAAACTTGTCCTCTAGCAATATACAGGGTGTCTCAAAAAAATGTACTCACCCTTTAACCGTTGCTAACATGCTGTCTTCTTTGTGTTGCACGTGTGAGGTTCGAACCTTTGCGAACATGATTCTTTAATCACATTTAATCATGTTCGCAAAGGTTCGAACCTCACACCTGCAACACAAAAAAGACAGCATTTTAGCAACGGTTAAAGGATGAGTACATTTTTTTGAGACACCCTGTAGAAATTAATCGAGAGTATTAGTAGTTAGCCACGCACATCCTCATCACATCAGCTCTTCCGTACATCTGTCTGATTTGTTTACATTTTGCCAAAGAAACCCGTATTTCAATCTTGGTCTTATAATTATGACCAGGCATAATGAGGTGCTTTTCATTTCCTGGCAAATAAAATGTTAGGTACAACATCTTCAGAAAATCTTTTCTATTAATTTTTTTTACATTCACCTTTGATATATGTTAAGAGCAATTTTTTCCGCCAAAGTAAATGCATGTACTCAAAACGCCGAGATCAGGTGTGGTCGTATCATTTTGACCAACAGTGTATGAGCGGACCGGAGGGTTCATATGAGCTGCAAAGCGACAGATTTGGTTGAATAAAAATTAACTCATAAATAAGTAATGTATCCTTAGGTAGCAACTGGATTTAATACTCACACATCGCCAAAAATTATAACATTACTGGAAAATATCGAATCTCATTTAACTGTATACTCTATACCATGTTTAAATAGGACTGAAACAAAGCGTTGTAAATATTTTCATGCGTTAATTTATTTCCATCTTAAACAGAGATTCAAAGTGCGTTATAACCGTAAAAAGGTTTTCGTAAAATATTTATTACTACCATGAAGATGTGTACGAGTCATAGTCGACTAATGAATAAACGATAAATGTACAAAATACTTGGTAAATTTAAATGATTTTGTAAACCAAGTAGAGTTCATTCACCGCACATTTCAAACCCGTTCATGGGTAAATTTTTTTATTCACAGGTCACTGAAGGATGTGCAACAACACTGAATGGAATTTAATTGTGGATCGTTATTTTTTGCAATTTATCGCAAGCAGTGTCTCAATGGAGTTGCTGATACACGAATTCCTTGCAGGCAAAAAAATTTGTATAAACAAAAATAACTTGTACACAAAAATATAGAAGCATTCACTGAAGAAATGGCAACATTCCTCGCATAGACTTCTTCAAATGTACAATACAAACCCGAATAAAATGCAATACTTCGGGGTACTTTATATTTACGGTAAGTGACCGAAGACGAGTAGCAGCAATAGAAAAAAATATGGAACGTCTTGTTCCAGTCGCTAGGTAAAAAAAACCGACACTACGACACGGGGCCAGGCCCGTTAGTGTTGGTTTGCCTCCACATAGTGGTAGTAGATCTCTCCTGCCCACGAACTCATCGAAAGAAAACGGTAACTGCGAAAACATCAACAAAGTAACTGGCGCATACTTATGTTCTGATCTACGATACGCACTCCTGTCATTTTTTACAACACCTTTTTTGAAGTGCTCCTCATAAGGCCTAAATCCATCCATGCAAACATAGCACATCAAAAGTATAGCATAAAGCTAATTTTCAACCCTACATTTTATAAGCTGGCAAGTAACTTAAAGAATTATATTCAGCAAACTATTTCTATGCACTGAACTGACGTAATTTCAGGGCATCCAGTTGATGCTCAGAACACACAATCAGACCATTGTGCACAGTACCACTAAATATCATACCCCAAGTGTCAATTAAAAATGTAATGAATAGCCCCTACACCTACAAGAATAGACAAGTGCCTAGAGCAAATATGTGTCCACAGTGCCTATGAGCACACAGACCAGGGTAAATATGTGCCCACAGCGTTCAGGGCAAATATGTGCCCACAGCGTTCAGGGCAAATATGTGCCCACAGCGTTCAGGGCAAATATGTGCCCACAGCGTCCAGGGAATACGCCCGTTGAAGGGCGCTTCAAGGCTCAGCCGTGGGGCCAATTTTGCAGCTCACCGAAAGAACGTTAAGGGCCTGACGGGTACAAATCACTGGGCGTCAGGCTCCTCGTGGAGCTCGTCAAAAATAAAACGGAGCCAATCATTGCCACGAGGCACCGGCACAGACGAGGACGAGTTGCTGAGATGGAGAGCAGCGATATCAGGCACAGACGCAACTGATGAATGGACTTCCAAGAATAGGTTCGGCGTCAAAAGAGCTCTTTCCCTATCCAACTATGGTCTAGATGGTCTTAAAAAACGATAAAATTATACTAGGTTGTGCGATCGAAGGTAAAAGCAAGCACGCACCACGAGGGGCAGCCAGTTTTTGGAAGATACTAAAAACTAGACGATAGGGTAGACATAAATGTATTGTACCCAAAACAATACTAACACATGTATGTTGGTTAGGTTGGCTAGTCAGACAGCCTTTCCATAAAGAAATATAAAAATTTATAAATAACAAAAGAAGAACTTGCTACATGACGGAACTATATTCAAAAATGCCTCGTACGACAGGCGTTGCTGATCATGTTTTTGGTATCTCGGGTCACCTCTGAGGAATGTGTCCCCAAGACATGCTGATGAGGACAAGTTATCAGACTACCTGACGAAAAAAAATTCAGAAACAACTTTTTCTGAATATCCCAAGGTTTGCTCAAGAAGAATATCTTTCCACGCATATCCAAAGGGTTTAACATGGTTAATTACAAAAATCAAGGGGATAAAGGAGATTAACACGTTTGTTGCAATTGCCTAGCTGGTGCAAATCTTTACTTTGTACATACAGTCACTAGAAAGCTTTGAAAAAATTACAGAACCTAACCTGAGTGACCCACCGGTGGGTCGCATCGCAACAAACGTGTTAAATTACTTCACGTGATGTTACCCTGATAAAACGGTAGATGGACGTCACTTGAATAAAGCTTCGTGTCTAATCATTCCATCATCATTTAATAAGTTTTTGGATCAGTTTCTGCAGGTAAATCATATGAGAAAACTAAATTATTGCAGTGGAATCATTGTTTTTTGACCGATACCGAGTGTATGTAACAAAACATGTATCAACTTCAGAACATAGATTTCTGAGCTGTGTTGACATTCTACAATTAGAGAACTTTGAATAACATACCGACAAACCAAAATAATCAGGTACTTTCAAACTTAGGCTAAAATCTATATTTGCAGGGGCATTGACAAGCATCAAATCAAAATAGGCAAAGAAAAGGAAAATGACTAAAAAGAGTGCATCCCATTTAAAGCAAAGTGGTAGCTCTTAACATCTCTGAGAGTCATCTAGTTTGGGACTACTTGACTACAAAACAATTTCCAAGCAGCCTCGTACAACAAGCGTTGCTGAATTCATCGTAGGTAACTAGGATCACCTCAGAAGCTCTACACACCATGCAGTATTCCTACGACTTCAACATTCAGCACGTTGGGCAGGCTGTATTCAACGCAGGTTTTAACAAAATCTAAGGTTCTCACGTTGACAGTCTGCAATCCAAGACGTTGCAAGCTGAGGCTGCGGCAACTGTGTACCCGAACACAGGGTGCGGCATATGGATCCGACACATTTGTAGGTTCAATAAAAGCGAAATAGGAAAAAACGATACCCGTGTTTTTATTTTCAAAATGTACGTTTTGTTTTATTTCGTTTTCTGTTACCGGCATGAATTGGATACTATTCGAAATACCTTTTGTTTTTTAATGTATTTCGCTTCTATCAAAGCTACAAAAGCGTTGCATCATTTTGTCGTGTCCTGTAGATAAAGAATGCGACAACAGGGACAGGACTTCAGGTGGCGACAAAATGGGCACATCAACTTTGTAAAGTTCAGTGTCACAAGCAACCATTTTAGCGCAGCAAAAAAATATACGTATAGTTGATACAAAGAAAGCATAAATGACAAGGAATTATGCGTATAATTGATACAGATAGATTATAAATAGCAAGCATTCAGCTGTAAAGCTAGCTCTACAAGCGGCTAACTATGAAATGACAAATTCATATTGTAAATTTTCTAATTTTATTGAGAAGTTTGTTGAATATTTTTACGCTCCATTTTTC
Source organism: Trinorchestia longiramus (assembly GCA_006783055.1). Classification (NCBI taxonomy): domain Eukaryota; kingdom Metazoa; phylum Arthropoda; class Malacostraca; order Amphipoda; family Talitridae; genus Trinorchestia; species Trinorchestia longiramus. The sequence goes on from VCRD01001146.1 coordinate 114,842, forward strand.
TTGTAAAAATATGTTAGGGTTTCGTTAAAGCACAATTCTTGCTTGTATTTGAACCTTGGCTTAAAACCGCTCACTAAGAAATATTCACAAGGCACTAAGTGCTCCAGCAAGCTGGTAAAAATTCTTACGTAGCAATGAGGATGAAAAATGCTATCATTAAAAATCGTAAACTCAGATCTACGATTCAGTGAAAAATTCAGCTCTTCGTATCATGTTTGCTTGTTCATCAGAAGTTAACAGACATGAAGACCGCAGAGTGTTACACAGACATTTTTAAAATAATTCATTCCTCTACACTTGACATATGAAATCATTCGATAATAAATAGATCAAAGAGCAGTCTCGTATAAGATGCCATAAATTAGAATGCATCAAGTCATGCGCCAATCCTGTTTCTAATATTTCTTCAAATGGCCAGCCGAAGCACAAATAATATTATTAGCCATTTTAGCATACATCTTTCAAACACTAACCAAACTTCTTTAAATGATCAGAGGAACCATACAGTATATAATTATAATAGCTATTTTAGAATGCATCCAGTCAAACACTAACCAAACTCACGATTCTTCTTTAAATAATCAGACGAAGCATATATAATATTAATAGCCATTTTACAATGCATCAAGTCAAACACTAATCATACTCGAAATACCTTATTAAATAACCAGCACAAAACGTTTACACTGTAGAAGTCAAGCCACTGAAGCAACGATCCCGTGGTGAGCTCTAGCTCTATCAATATCCTGTCCCAAAATTAGGATTTGTAGCTGGTGTCGTGTACAGTTTTTACGGGAATTGAACTTTAATTCCAGCTCGAAATAAGAACTAAGCCGATGCAGCTTCCAGACCGCTGAGCTGCATCCGTGATCACGCCTCTGTTAATCGCATGAGCGTGAACTGCAACCATGTCACACGCATGAGCGTTTCACGGCCCAGAGAAAAACATCAGTAGAGTAGACGAGCTCGAGCTTCTGATATTTATTCGGATTAATTAGACCGATTTGCATGCTAACTTATACAGCAGAGTTCGTTAAGGCCGAGCAAAACAGCAGGCACTGGTCGCAAATTTCGGCCCGATTACCATACATAGCGCGCTTTATTTTCGTAGGCTGCGGTGCCACTAAGTTTTATGTATTTTTTTGTACCCGCTTACAGAACTAGGAGAAAAAAGTTCTTACGACGCACATAAACGTGGATAAATTTGAGTGCTCTGCAAATCCAGGTTTAATGCTGGCAGAGCAGTGAAGGTGCGTAATCACTAAATATTGATGCAAGTTCAAAAGACTACTTCACGACACAACTATATGCAAATTAATGGTAGTTTACGGTTCGGTACACAGACATATTCGAAATTCAAAAACTTCTACACATCGTATAATGAAATACAATACTAATGATCAATGAACAATCATCCACGACTAGTTAACTAAAACAGAATTCGATATTTGTATGAAATTTTGATTTTTTTCACGAAATTCAGCTTTTTTTTATTGAACCATGCTAATTTCAGCGATTTCTTCAGCAAAAGTTTGTAACCTTTGAATATTTAATATCATACTATCAATAATTATTATATCCATTATTATTGACGCTATGCCGACGATGAAAGCCTATATGCATTGAAAGAGGTATTTAAATATCAACAATGAACATCAAACAGAATTTTTAATCAAATGATATATGTTCGCATTGCACTGATTTTCTCATACAATGTTTAAGAGTAAAGGTTGATGGGACGGCATGTTTTTTATTCTCGATCAAGAATGTGGGCCAAACAGAAAATAAATTTTTTTTATCGAGAACTATAGTTACAGCGTTCTTATCGTTTCAATGACACGAAAATACGAAAATTTGACGGCTGAAGTTTTTAGACTGAAAAAATATGGAACCGCTTGCGTATGACGCACCTGTACGGTACGTTTGACTTTCTAGTGAGAAAGTTTCTAGTGTGAGAAAGATGAATGAAACAAAGTACAAAACAACACAATTAAACCGACTAGGGGCCTCTGCAATAAGCATTGCTAGTACTGCCGTGTGGTAGTTAGAGTCTGCATTAATGAACGCTCACACCTTACGATGTACTGACCGACCATCTCTCACAAAACAACTTCTAGGATAGAATAGAATAGAATGAGGCTATAGGAACGAACCTTCTGGCCCATTCTTGGGTCGGATAGTTACTTCGATAATTATTCGGTTGTTTACCCAAGTCCCATGCCGTATTTCTAGCCGCGTCAACCATGTCGGCAGCGGGATTCAAACCCGGGTCTTTCCGCTCGCAAGCAGATTCGCTCACCAGTCGATCAAGTTGGTGGTTTAATTTATATGCGTATATGCGTATTTAATCTATAAATTTAAGGGGGCACGAGCAGCATATAGAAATTTCCACTCAGTAACTGAAGTGAGTCCAACAATAGCACGAGAAATCCTATAACAAGTTACTAATGGAAACAATGGTCCAACTTTTGAGCAATTGTGAAATCATTATTTTACGTAAATAATTAGTGAATAGGTATTTGAGTCATTATTATATGATTACATTATGTGCATTAAGCAGTTTACTTTTTAGTTTTCGTTACTTTATTTTTTACGAACAGTAACTCAGCTGAACAGGCACTAACTCGATGCTTCACAACTCAATACTTCATAACTCAGTATTCGAGCATTTACTTTATACTGGAGATCGAGACGAGAATACTCCAATAATATTTTTAATCAAATATTAGCCATGTAAAAAGATGTCTCGAGAAGCTTCTGGACCGCCCAGCCTCGTACAGTACATGTCCTGGTCCAGACTTCCTACACAAACTTGCCTTTACTCGAGCAATGTGAGAAGTTCCAGCTCAAGTTTTGACCAAACATGAACCCCTGACGAGCTTCCAGCGTCCCTCTATGCTGCATTAACTTCCAAGAAATAACAAAAACACACCATCACTTCCAGGAAATAACGAAGACTGCATTTGTAAGAAAAAGGACAAAAACAGACTACATCCTCTTCTAATAATATCAAAGACCCACTCCATTTACGATGAAGCAATGACATGTGCGACTGAGACTTCAGTCAGATTCTAAAGTAATGCGGCTACGGATGGAGGAATAGAATAATAGTTTTATAACACACAAACTGTTTAAAACTTCTGAAATTAAAATTCGAAACTTAGGTTCACATTTCAATATTAAAGTAAAATTAGAATTAAGTCAGATTTTCATTACTTTGAAACACAGAGAGGAGACATTGGAAGCCCCAATTTCAATTGCACAAATTCTGAGATATTTGAGAACATTAAATTATGTTTCCAGCTAAAAAAAATTACGAAAATATTTCCAACCCAGTATTATGCAACATAGAGTACATGAATAGATCCAACTATCAACATATGGAGCAGCTTGCGAAATTAATTTCAGCTTTTAATACACAAGCCTTTCTGAAGCGTTCGCTGGATGTTCTCTTTTCGAATACTTATTTGTATTGCAGTGCTCAAAAGTTGTAGCGCGTAGAATGAAAATGACATTTTTAAACTATTCAATTATGGGTGATCATTCATTCACTTGCTCGGTGAGTCCGAGTCAAGAAGTGAGTAATCATTTGCTTACCATTCCAATAAGCAAGTGACCTGTAAACACTCGCACAAACACCGAATCGCTGCTTTTTTCAAATAGTAATTTGCTTTAGTATTACAGATGCATAAGAGAGCACTGCATCTTAATCTAAATTACTTCAATCTCAACAGAACTTTTGTTTTCTCATTACTCATTTGCAGCAAGCAAGGTAAAGCTGTGAGGGTATGATCTAAGGATTGAATTTTATTTTTTCAGCATTAGAGGGAAAAATTCATGCCACACTTTTAGACGGGAAGATGGTGAAGGCGTCGTCCCGCAGCGCTTTCAGTATTCTTCATTAAGCTACAAGACAGAACTGTGGACGTACTCACCCCCTCTGAGGGACGGGAAGATGTTGAAGGCGTCGTCCCGCAGCCACGACGTGACGGTGACGTAATCCCTGACGTAGGACGGCAGCTCGCACGTCAGCACGGCCACGTTGCCGGCCATCACGTGCTGGTCCCGCACGTGCGCTTCATATGGCACGTCCACAACTGAATGAAGGACATAGATGAATCTTTGTTTAGTTCGTTATAAATGAAACGAAAATGGACAAAATACAACAGTAGTAAACTGTTTCGTTTATAAATAATGGGTTTTCAAATTTTCAATTCATAAATCGTACCGAAAAATGATTTCAGAATACAGTAAAACTGAGTTTCAATATTAATTCAAGCGAGAAGGCTTTTTCGGGTGCTGAAAATTTAGACTTTATACAATGTTTTTATAACTTTCTCCAGCGACGCACTATAGAATAGACCTTCATTGACTTATTAAAAGGTTTCTCACCTAACAACAATAAATGATTCCTGAAATAAAGCAAACATTAAAATTGAAGGGCCTTCAATCATTCAGGAGGTACAACATTCAAAGATTCAGAGCTTTATGAAACACTTTTTGACTTATAAAAGAAATTAAATGCAAAAACTATTTTGATTAACAATTTAACTAATTTCATCTTTTAAACAGGTTCACCACCTGTCATGCTATATATCACGTTTGTAGTGATAAGGTCCACCACCTGCCATGCCATATATCATGTATGTGATGATAGGTTCACCACCTGTCATGTCCTACATCACACGTGTGGCGGTCAGGTCAACCACCAGTAATTCCGTATTTCATGTTCGTGGTGGGAAGGTCCACACTAGGCCTAGCAGTGTATACTGCCTGTCTGGAGTACGGCTTTCTTTGGACACCGCCAGGCTAAGCAACAAAATAAGAAGCATCTTTGAAAAAAATCTGCTTCTTCTTGCGTTACCAGAGGTTTGCCCCCAATTGCTCACCCTTCCAACTGAACAGACTTCTAGAGATTATCGGCATTTACCAGCATCGCAGAAACTTTTTAAGTGGCTAACGGCCAAAAACTATCCAGCAGTAAAGAAAGAAACTTTATTTCATTCAGGTCTGCATGATATATAAAAAAAATTTCAATAATACCAAGCACAATGACCAAACCCCTTCGTAAAGTTTCTGCTCGATATACAGGGTGTCTCAAAAAAATGTACTCACCCTTTAACCGTTGCTAACATGCTGTCTTCTTTGTGTTGCAGGTGTGAGGTTCGAACCTTTGCGAACATGATTCTTTAATCACATTTAATCATGTTCGCAAAGGTTCGAACCTCACACCTGCAACACAAAGAAGACAGCATGTTAGCAACGGTTAAAGAGTGAGTACATTTTTTTGAGACACCCTGTATTGTTGTCCAACATTTTTCTCGTTACTATCCTCTTAAAGTTGTATGAAGGGCACATAGATTTCCAGTAAACCACATCAAATCATTCCTTAACCTCGAATTATATGATAATACAAAGTAAATTTCTTGACTATTTCTAATTTAATGCTGAATTACCTAGACCAAAATCTTAACAGCCACATTTAAACCGTATACATCCACCCCTTCACCAATTGTCAGAGTATTTTCATGAATACAACTTCAAGTTTGCCCAGTAGTAAGATACTTAGAAAGGCCTGCAACAACCTACAGCTGTACGCTGCAAGAATGTATTGCCACTAACCAGGCAAAATATACCACTAGATAATATAAGGATAAATTTGCTGTTTTGATTTGTGATTGCTACCGTAGATGCAACCTCCATATTCTAATGCTAATAAAATCAGAACACAACTTCAATTAACACTTTATTTGCACCACTCGTGAGCAGCGTCCGCATAGCATTTGGTGAAAACTAGTCTCCATTGCCCGACCAAATAGGTTAGCATCGAAGATCGTGCATTTAAACGACCTCACCTGCTCGGACGGAGACAGGGCGCGAGCGGAGGCGTCCAATGGAAGAGGACACCAAGCAGGAGTACAAAGCGGAGTGAACTGAGGCGGTGAAATGGTGGCTGGGGAACGGTGGGAACACCAGACTGCCGTTGCTGGACACCAACACCGTGCCGGGCACCTGTTGTAAGACCACGCAACGCGTAGATATCAACCGCCGAAGTGAACTCAATGTTAGAAGCACAACAGATTTTATTCGTTTTAAGAAATGCGTTTTTGTAAACCAGGCAGTACTCAGAACATACTATTCTGTATTCAATGTATATTAATAGGTGTGTCTACGACGTTTGGGTAGAGGAAACTGCATGATGTCTCCTAGATGAACATTTTAAAAGTAAATTTTTCTCTATTTTGAAGAGAGAAAGTTTGTGTCCACTGCAAACAACGCACACAGCTTAAACATAGTCATAAAACTTATTATTGCTTAGTAAGGTAAGAGGGCAAAAAACTATTAGCAGTATATCTGAACTAGATTATGGAACTACTACTGTTATTCATGGTTGCCACACCAAAAATACCTTCATTTCATGCTGTAAAAATAAAGTTCTCATAACTCAGTCCTGCCTACATAAAATGAGGCTGCTGCACTTGTGAAAACTTTGCGTTATCTTTTATGCTATGTCGACTCTATTTCTTACTACATTTTCAAACCAAGTGACACAAATGATAAATCATTTACCTTAAATTGTTAGGTTTTATTTTCAGTGTGAAATACAGTTAAGCCACGCAATTCTGAGCCACACTATTTTCATCACGCACTATCTATACTATTTTTTTGGAGCATTATCATTTTTTTCGGTATTGCTCCGTTATGTTCACAATTTTATTTGACGTTTTATTATGTATATCGAGCCTCCAGATTATAATTGAAACTTAATGTAGCTAAATAAACATTGTATTTTAGAAAATTTCATACTTTGATAGACATTTATAACGAAAACACAAACTGACTTGGTTTCACTTATACATATGTATAGTGATTTTTCCATAATAAAAGGTTTCCTTCGAACTGCGCTCATAGTTTTCGTCGTAATTGCTACCGATGTCTATCTAAAAGACAAAAAGATACCTATTTACACGTGGCAGTATGAGAGAAGATGCTCTCTGTTTCTGTTGCATACTAACTTCGTACAGTCCTGCCATGCAAAAGCCATACTAATTTTAAGGTATTTTACTTCTACCGTAGTTTGTAAAAAATTTATTTTCTGAAAAATTTCCATAGAAATATTATTTGCCCGCTATTTTACTGTCTCGTTATCTTTTCTGGTCAGCTGGTACACACCAGTTACAAGTAATGAGGTTTGACTGTATCGCTATGAATGTGATTCAAGAAGTAAAACAGTAATTCGTGTATGTAATCTCTATTTAGCAGCTCTGCACCTTTACCAGGCATAGCCCAGTTTCAAAACAGCGTGTTAGAGCCGTTTCACACAAAAAATACTTCCAAATAATGCCCGAAATTAAACAGAAGTATCCTTAGAGTTGTACCTTTTACCTTCTTAAAATAATCAAGCCACAGTGCACAGGCCTACTAGTCTGCGACGATGCTCACCTCTTCTAGAGGTCGCCCATCGTCATAAATCCAAGTGACATCAGGGCTAGAGCTGCCACCGTCGACGATACACGAGACAGCCCCACCCGTGGAATTGCTGAAGATCAAGGTTGCTGGAGGTTCCTTCACCCACCGCAGAAATGGTTCGCCAACCAACGCAGGCTGAGTAGGAAACTGATCATACCCGTCGTAATTCAGGGATGAATCCCCAAGGCCTCCGAGAAACCGATGGGAAGACCCGTGAAACAAATCGTTGTAGTTCTCCGAGTTTCGCGACTCAAATCGTTGGAAATATTCCTTCGAGTCAACAACGCTTGAAAATTTTTGCAAGTTGTGAACTGGGTAGTCGTGATACCGCTTCCTCCGCACTGGCTTGTGAACTCGCCGGTTAATGATCAACATTGGACTAAGGGTAGAATGTAGCCTCGAAGAGTTGTGCCGTCGCCAGGTTTTGATGATTTTCTGCCACTTGTTCCTGGGTTTGAAGTGGAGAGGTCGTTTAATGATGTAGGGAACCACAGCGTCAGACCCATTGATGATAGAGTTGGCATGAACTTTTTTCGCCAAGAATGGATTTTCATGCTCGTTCAACCACGAGGCGTGATCTGAAATCCACGTCACACCTGAAAAAGAAAGAAATTCTTATTTTGTCTTATTCTGCAGGAAAAAAACAACTGACAGTAAGTTCCATTCAGAACAAATTGGACTGCTGTAGAATGTATGATCCCTCCATTCGGCCCTTGCGTGAGATGAACTTAATTTCAACAATTTGCTAAACGATGGTCAGGCAGATTGGCGACACAATTCGGTAGTGGTCTACGAAGCGTGAATTGTGTGAGGGCTATAGCCAATTCCGTGGGATTATCGCTAATTACAAGCGTTGGAATGCTCGCTCTCTCCCCAATTACGGATATATAGAGATCTTATCATAGCCTCTCTAGAAGCAGCAATTGAAGTTCCTAGAATTGGTAGCAATTCGAATAAATTGGAACGTATGAAAATTTCCTTCGACAAGACCAGGAGTCTGATCTATATTTGTTAATATTATTAAATGTGTTCACCGATTTTCGTAAACTTGCCCACCTCACAAACTTTTCTTAACCAATTAATTTCTAAAAGGAAACATTTGAGAACAAACCAAAGCTCAGCAAACGGCTTGTAGATACAACGGACACGGATACACAATTAGTTAATTCCAATGCTTTTAAAATCAGTAGGAGGGCTAGAAGACCTCACTGTACTCAGTTCCTAATTTAGGAAAAGCTCAGGCTTAAGTTGAATCATTCTTTCAAGTAACTCAAAAACGACAACATATAAATAACTTTGCACAATTTTAACGCATTAAAGACACGTGATGTTTTTATCAGTACATTACATCAACTGGCTCCCAGGCTAAAGTAACTTTAATATGTTCAGTAAAATAAAAGCTATTGGAGCTGATTCAACAATAAAACGGCTGGCTTTGAACGTCGTAATAATCTAACAAACTTTAGAACACGTTTAATGGAGTAGTCTAGACAGTAACCGAGAATTTCCATGTTTGTTTAAAATATCTTGTAAGTTCTATGAAGGGGAAAAAACCTGACAAGTATTCCTCAATAACTAATACCATGATAAAACATTTGTGCAAAATAATCGTCATTTAACCCTAACAACAAGAAACTTCCTTGAAAACAAGACCAAAGAGAAAATATTCAATAAGCAAAGTTCCCATGAAAAATTGTGGGAACTTCTGAGGTAAACATCGCGCAGTCTGCTAACTTGCGAGTTTGAAAAGTTGTTCGGGTTCTCTTGTTGCGGCGGAGGTCAAGTAACAGGATGCCGTTAACGATCCGATAATGACAAGTTCGATATCGCAGGCTGGTAAAACACGTAGAGGTCTAAGCAGCTCTCCTTCGGGGCTACTGCCTCACGAGCTGGTGATATCGCCAGGACAAGAGAAATTGTCTCGTAGCTCTCATTTAAATTCTGAGCATAATATACGCGGAAGCAATCAGCGCGGTCTCTAGAAACTTCTTCATTTTCTCTTTGGCAATTTTAAAATATGTCTGATAATAGTCTCATAATATCGGAGTAGCGTTTTCCATTCAAACCTCGCATTTTTCTTTAGTAGGAAAGGTACGAATCGGCTACAAAATTAGTCACAACATGTTCAAGTAATACCGAATTCTTTGAAACTATAATGCATGTGCCCTAGTGGGGAACAAAACGCAGAAACAATTTTTAGAACGAACGAAAAACAACTCTTCAGTTACACTTCTAGAATAGTCACTGCATTTTTGCTTAATTGGGGCTGTGGTTTCTCTTCGTGAAGAACTTGCAGCGTTTCGAACAAAGTTACATAATCGTTACATAATTTAACGGCATTTTTATTCTATGAATGGTGGTAGAACATTATAACCCAGATTTTACAAATCTCATTCAAATATCTTTGAAAACAAGTTCCATGATTTTAATCGAAGCTTTCGCAACACACTTGGCTACTTAATTGAATATTATTATTACTATCATAACCATATACATGAAATCAGTATTATGCAGAGTGTCAAAAAAATACATATATATGCACTCTTTCACTGCTAATACTCATTTTCAGTTTTGATTTAGCTGTTTATCGACATTGATACAAGTCTATTCAGTTCAATTAAGGATATTATTAAATTTTAAAAAATTTAGTGTCATAAAAGAAAACTTTAATATTCCCCTACTAGAGAATATAATATTCTTTAATAGTCTTCCGAGAAATGGACAGTCAAGGACCAAGTAAATTTTTGAGGGACACCCAGCTTACAGCACTCAACCGTTGTATTATTTTTAGAAATACTTCAACAGCGGCAGGAAGTAACTCAATGGGAGTACAACTATAGAAGAAAATTGACACATACCATAAGATACGCGAGCTAAAGTTTGCTTGCACAGAACACATAAAAATCTTCTCCCTACTCCAACCTTTTCTTCTCCTTTACATGTATGAAATAGAAGTAAAAAATACTCAATACTTCACTACTCAATACTTCACTAAATACTTCACCACTCAATACTTTACGACACAATACTTTACGACACAATACTTTACGACTAAATACTTTACGACTAAATACTTTACGACTAAATACTTTACTACTAAATACTTTACTACTAAATACTTTACTACTAAATACTTTACTACTAAATACTTTACTACTAAATACTTTACTACTAAATACTTTACTACTAAATACTTTACTACTAAATACTTTACGACTAGATACTTTACAACTCAATACCTCCCGAATCAATACTTCACGACATCATCACTCAATACACTACTCAGTACTTCACAATACTCAGTACTTCACAATACTCAGTACTTTACAATACTCAGTACTTCACAATACTCAGTACTTCACAATACTCAGTACTTCACAATACTCAGTACTTCACAATACTCAGTACTTCACAATACTCAGTACTTCACAATACTCAGTACTTCACAATACTCAGTACTTCACAATACTCAGTACTTCACAATACTCAGTACTTCACAATACTCAATACTTCACAATTCTCAATACTTCACAATTCTCAATACTTCACAATTCTCAATACTTCACAATTCTCAATACTTCACAATTCTCAATACTTCACAATTCTCAATACTTCACAATTCTCAATACTTCACAATTCTCAATACTTCACAATTCTCAATACTTCACAATACTCAATACTTCACAATACTCAATACTTCACAATACTCAATACTTCACAATACTCAATACTTCACAATACTCAATACTTCACAATACTCAATACTTCACAATACTCAATACTTCACAATACTCAACACTTCACAATACTCAACACTTCACAATACTCAATACTTCACAATACTCAATACTTCACAATACTCAATACTTCACAATACTCAATACTTCACAATACTCAATACTTCACAATACTCAATACTTCACAATACTCAATACTTCACAATACTCAATACTTCACAATACTCAATACTTCACAATACTCAGTACTTCACAATACTCAGTACTTCACAATACTCAGTACTTCACAATACTCAGTACTTCACAATACTCAGTACTTCACAATACTCAGTACTTCACAATACTCAGTACTTCACAATACTCAGTACTTCACAATACTCAGTACTTCACTACTCAGTACTTCACTACTCAGTACTTCACTACTCTGTACTTCACTACTCTGTACTTCACTACTCTGTACTTCACTACTCTGTACTTCACTACTCTGTACTTCACTACTCAGTACTTCACTACTCAGTACTTCACTACTCAGTACTTCACTACTCAGTACTTCACTACTCAATACTTCACTACTCAATACTTCATTACTCAATACTTCACAATACTCAATACTCAATGTCTAAGCAGGCACTAACTCAATATCTCACACCTTAATCTCTCAGTAGACACTAACTCAATATTTAAACATTAATTTAATACGGGAGGCCTCACTTAATAATGACGCTCACGGTTACCAAGAACCTTAGTTAGAATTTCGAAATGAAATTTTTGATCAAGAAATAGTCCCTACAAGTAGCAGCCTGGAGAAGCCTCTCGAGCGCCTTGTCACATACATCCTCAAAGGGAAGCTCACGATACGCAGAAAGATAATCCCTTTCAGCGCTTCCTCCTTTTGGGGACAGCTCGATTGAAAATAATTTGAAAGTGAAGCCCAAATAATTGGATATCTATTACATCATGTTCAGATCAAAGTGCCCAAAGTTCTACGTTGAGAAAACGTCGCCATCGTCAGTCTTGAATAGTTGTCACTCGTATACACATCACGGGCAGCGGAAAGAAAGGAAACGAGAAAGAGAAAATGGTCATACAGAGCCGTAATACAAACGAGACTTGAGTGTGGATATCGGCCAGCAACTTTACCAAGAATTTAGTCTGTGAATTGTACACTTCGTTGATGTAAAGCGTAACATCTACCTCAGGCGATGAATTTTCTCTCAAACTCATTGTCTGTCACAATGGGGGGTCGCCAGTACTTTGAATTTTACAGCAGCGTCAAACCACACAATACGAAAATGTTTGGATAACACTGAGTTTTAGCCATCGTCTTGTCCAAGAGTTTCGTCAGCATCTCCAAGTATCTCGAAGAAACAAAAAATTCATGAATTTTTCAAGTACGTACGACGCTCGTACTTGGAATCAACTGCACAGCACACTGGTCTCTTCCTCACATAAAATATCTGAATAGAAGATGAAGAAAGAAGAGTTATAACCGGGATGATGAATGTAGAAGAACAATTAGTACTGCGCTGTATTGATTTTCCGGCTGATGGTTGCAGTAGACACCTCTGATCACCACCAGCTTGCAACGCATGTTAAGACACGACGGAAACAATAGGAGCAGGAACTTCAATATTCTTTCTACTGCTGAAAGTGTCAAGTCCCTAAAGCAGGCTAGAAAACAACCTCCTTTAACAAACTGCTCTGGAGGGTATCTCGTGTAGTAAAAAAATATCAAAACCTTGATCTCAACACATAATGACCGACGTAGAGAGGTCTAGAACTCTACGATTTAGTTCTCTGCAGACAATCTTGGTCCCAACTAGGCACACAGACCAACTCAAAATTGGCGTTCTGCTGCTTCACGGTCCACTTAATTGCAGCGTGAATAACGGCCTTCACAATCAGAAGGCACCCGAACTACATTATTTCAGTTAAACGATAGAAATTAGAATGTCGAAATAAAAAACTGACAACTAACATTGTTAACAGTTGTTACATTTGAAAATTTGATGTTAAATTTCAGATACGTTTGGCAATATTTCAAGAATACATAATCGCCACTTACCTTGCTTCACAATCAAACATTCATAAAATTTAACAAATGTGTAAAGGAAATATTGAAATAACGTTTTTAAATATTTTTTCCGAATTACCCTAATAAACATTATTTTGGGGTAATTTTGAAAATAGAATTACCCCATTTTGTCAACCCCTGATTTGAACAAAACCTGTCAGAAATGGCTTCCAATTTACGAAGCATGAAAAGAAAATATTTGAGCAAATATTTGCATTCAAGATAGACGGCATAGGAAACTTTGACCAAATATTGTCAAGGTATTGAAACTCTCTCAATCTCGAGTGCATTAATATGGCATTGTAGAGTTTTGTTACCCCACACAAGTTTAGTTTTAATAATGAAATTTTACGCTGGATAGCTACCATAAAATTTCACAACTGGTCGCATGCCACCGAAGCTTCTAGCCTAAAACGTTAGGCTCAAGTTAGCAGTACATTTAAACGACAAGTGTAAAACTTTCTACAAAATTCCCTTGATAAAATAATCGTGGTGTGTACCACTCAAAACGTTGTTGCCCAGTCGGCTCACAGAATATCAAAACGCAGTATAATGGAAACTCATCGACAGAAGTCGAGCATCGACGTGGTTTCAAATTCTTACTCGCCTCTCTTTCAGACTGGAGCGCCTGCATGTATTGGGTATTGGACGCCTCCGCTACAGCTTCGGCAAATTGTGCAGAGACATCGAGGCAGATGGAAAAAATCAAGAATAAATTTATGACCGGTGCATGGAAGGTGAAGTTGACTGTAATAGCTTTACTAGTGCTAAATGTTACACGAAATAAAACCTCAATTTGAGTTTTGAGAACCAAGGAAACCAATGACACCATATCATACGCATTTGTTAACGAAATGACAATTTTCAAGTCAAGGACATTATTGAAATAGTCTGGAAGAATTTAGTTTGATACAAAATTACTAGTACGATCAGGTGACTGGCAAGTAAAATACAGTCTTCCAAATACATCTGTAGAATTGTAGAAATTCTGTTTAAACAGTAATATCTCGAGCAACAATAAAGACTGAGCTTTGAAATTTGAACACTAGATGCACTCTTCAAGCAAGATTAAATTCTCGTTCAATATGGCTGCATTTGGTCATCAAAATGGCCTCCACACGTTAGCAGATCTTGACACCCGCGCTAAACGATAAGTTTTTCTTAGGAACCCACTCCCCATTTAAAGTCCTCTTTGAGGCACTATTAGCTGTTGTCAGTTCTCACACACCTGAGCTTTAACTCGTACCTCAAAAAATAGTTCTCAGGGTTCAAGTCTACCTAGTTGGATGGCCAGAAGTCCTTCCTCCAGAATGACACGCCGGACCTCTTGAGGAAGTCAATAGTCTTGCGCGCCGCGTGGGGGAGCAGAATCCTGCTAAAAGACATACTCGCTACCGGTGGCTCTTGAGTTTCTCCAAAGGGTAATTTCAACCTCGAGAATGTTACAGTATGTCTTAGCATTCACTTTCTTGTGGGTACATAAAAACAGAGTTAAAACTGGAATGACCTCACTGAACACCACGCACAGTACTATGACACTGTCAGTCTCCTGTGTTGTTCTCGTCGGTTCAACGTCAGAGCTCGATGAGGCGATGCAACAGTTAATACGTTTGTTTTAAGTGATATTAACTGTCAAATCTTTTCACCTGAAAATAATGTATTAGCTGACCCATTTATTAATTAACATTCTTTTTTACCAACACAAAACCTTTATGCACCTCTCCTAGCGAACTCGCTTTCTTTGGCTGCTTAGAAGATGCCTCTTATCTTACGAGTAAAATGTTAGGTTCATTATCCTTGATAGCTTTCTGAATCGCTGACCAGCTTACAGCCGTCTCCTTGGCCAATTTCAAGAATGGCGCTTTTAGATTGGCATTGATACTTCTCTTGAGCAAACTAGGTGTGCGAATTTTATCGTTTCTTGAATCGTGGGCGGCTCTTTTGCGTTGACCAGACTCGTGAAATGCGTGCAGAGATTGTAAACGATTCCACGAGGATACTTGAGGGATTTTGCAGTGAAACCTGGGGTGCACCTGTGCAAGGTAATTCGCGCATAGCTAAACTTTTGGCCTGCTTAATGGCTTAATTCTGAGACGACGAAGTCGAAGTGCAAACTAAACCCTTCTGACACAAGCGGTAACTAGCGTAAGCTTTGCCGACTGGTTCAAGCTATACGTCGTCAATTCAGGATTATCAGCGTGTATGGATTTATCAAGTATATGCAGCCTGTTTCCCTATATATTTACATATTTTTTACGTGTTTATTTCAGATTCTGAAGCAACATTCGACACAAGTCTTTTCTGAATTTAGGTAACAATCATACATACGTTCATCGTGTAATTGTTTCCATTTTCATAACACATACTTCAACTCACAAAAATTCGATGTTCTTAGGCATAACCAATACTTGGAAACCATCCATAATCTTAGAACTATATTCAACTGAAACATAAACTGAAAAACTGTTTTGGAAAAATTAAGTCAATACGAATGTCTTCTAGACTCTGCTACAATTCTGCGAACTCGATAAAAAATTAAACGGAGCCCCTACTTAGGTGAACAAAACGAACTTAAATACTTTGGTTTTATTCACAGCTATTCATGCACCAAGATCAACGTAATCAATACAAGCCAACTTAATCCATATATTCAGCAACATGCCAGCAGCTGTTCGAAGGCTCAACTGTTCAGTGTACTAAACAATTTCTCTATATAATGCTACTAGTTTGTTTCTGATAGTCTGTTAACGCCCCTGAAACATAACTAATTTTTTTTTGTAACTTAAGGTTCTGAAAAAGTATTGTCACTATAAAAATAATAGGGATAGGTTTTCTTTAATAAGTGTTTCTGAACTGTACATTATCTACTGAATTAAGGCGATCATCAAAATAAAGTTCAGAGAAGATTTACTTTAAGCGTACAACAAGAAGAAAATTTTAGCATTCTACCGCCGGGAAAAAGTTCTCAAAAAACGAAAAGATGAAGAAAAAGAAAATCAGGAACACAGAAAGAATTGTAAGTAAAAACCCTTGTTCATGGAGCTGGCTGCGCGGTAGGTAAGTCTTCTCCATAAGAGACGGATAGAGAAAAAAATGCGAGTCAACCCGTTTCACAAAATCTATCCAACACTACCGTAACAAGCATTGCAGGTTCTGCCAAGCGAACGCCGTAAGGGAATGTTAATTCCCCAGATTCATCGACGAAGACTTGCAGGTACTTTAGCACGCACTTCTTTCCAGCACTTCCCTCCACAAGTAGCTTAGGAATATTGTATAACCTCTGAGGAGCGTCAAGTCTAAGATATGCTGAAGGACAATTTTCTCCTGTTTTCTAGCGTCTCTCTCCATCGATGACCAAGGAAAAAAAATTTCAGGACGAAAATAATTACTCTTCTTTACGACGAGTTAATGAATGAAACAAAAGCAGCTAGGCTACCGGGAGCACAATCACTTAATCAGACTGAATTGAAAACCTAATCGTCGCAGTGTTAGAGAACACATTAACGAAATGAGTCCAGCATTCTAAAGTGTGACCGAAATATAACCAAGTCGAAATCACTATCTACGAGCACTAAACAAAACCTAATTCATTCTTGTTATCGAAATAAGTGCGTGAAACGTGATAACATCTTTGTTCGACAAGAACATACATTAGATTTTAAACCGATACATGCAAAATTTGTTGAGCACAGCTATTTTTCTTGAAACAAATTAAGAAAAAAGGCATCATCCTCGCCTGAAAAACCGCGCGTGGGACAGAATTGAGCGTCTGTAGGTGGTGCCAGCACAAGACGCCACGTCTTGAAGAGACCTCCATCACGACCCATTCCAAGCGTCAGGCGTCCTTCCGAGGTGTCAATAAACTACCACCCGAGGATCTGTTTATGCAGTCTCTTGCTTACAAAATGAGCCCTACTTTCGTGTACCAAAAACGCCGAAAGTCTCCAGCCACTCTGCCACTTCGTAGACACTCCATAAAATAAGCTGCTATCGCAACATAAAATTTCATTCCCACCAAAAATGGTACAATGGCTGGGACGAGAGTTTTGGAAAAACTCCATGTTAGAAATTATTATAAGGTGTAAGTTTTAAGTATGAAAATGTGTAACATAATCGCTTTCATATCTCATGGTTCTTCGCAAAAAACTGATTTCTTTCAAATACCAAGTGGTACATTACTCTAAACGTTATTTTAGTTCAATGAACATATCAAAAACTATCAACATCAGTAACAAAAAATGGAATAGGATATAATTAGGACGAAGTCTATCTAAATCTAGCGATAGAGCCACGCTGAAAATCGAATGCTACGTCACCCACACAAGAACCCATTAATGAAATAAATTAAGTAAAGTAGCAATACTCGTCGTAAGGGGCACTCACAATAAAGTGTTTCTGCTTGGGAATTAACAAGAATGTGCCGTTTGTAGGCAGCAAACGATCCTCATTGCAAGTTTCTCAAGATACGCTAACCACGACCGACTGTAGCCGCGTATTCCAGAAAAATTCATAACAAGCTTCTGGAAATGAAGTATCGAGATTTACTTTTTCCTTGTGTCAGAATATCAAGTCCCAACAGAGTCATGAAAAGCACAAAGAATTACGCTATTCTGATTCACCGTTGTTGATGCTGGCTGTCTTACTACTATATGAAAATGAAGAAACCAGGAAATTCTTATCAAATGGTCGAGGCAATGACAGACATTTCATCCATTAGAAGCACTTCCGATAAATTGGTACCAGAAATATATACGAGGAACGTGTCTCTAAAACTCACAGCCCTATACAGTAATCATGTCCTTGAGATATTATTTAATGAAGAAAATGTTAGTACTATAGGAGTTGAAGTTGCATTTCAATTACTAGAAACACGTCAAGTGATTCACTGTCTCCATGTAGCCAACCAAACTCTGTATCTTCTCATAAAACCAAACAGGCATCGATTTTTCGATGTTACTGTCGATCAAGCGTCAGGGACGGTGAAATGTATCGACACACTGATGCGGGCAGCACCCGGTGTACGCTAAACAGTCCCACAAAACGCATATGGTAGACAAACTCAATACATAATTTCATTTTAAGTTGTGCATATTACAGCGTATGGGACACTACCTCAGCCTTTATTTTTTACAAGCCAGAAGCCTATTTGGAGTCTTTTTCTGGAGGGCTCCAGTTCTACCAACCAACTAGCCCAGCCTTCGAGTGTTTCTAAAGACACGAGATTGTGGGAAAATTTTCGGTTGTTTGAAAAAAGACGTTGAGAGACCAAGCTGCTACATCAGACCCCCGCTAGTAAGTGGGAGCATGTCAAAGACTAACGTGTTGAGTATGGTAATGCTCACGGCTACGACCATGGAGACGATGATGCTCCTAAATATGAAAGAAAAAAACGCGTAGATTGATTAATAAAATTCTCCGTGAATAATCAAAAATTTTCAGCTTATGAGAGAGATATTCCACAACTATTATCATAACCTTTCCATAATTATCATTACGTTTAATGATATTGTGTACAATAGGCATAACTACTGTACGACTATCATATAGGCATAACTACAAAGCAATTAGGAGCGGAGACTTCTATGGAGAAAAAATGAACATTCAAATTTAAAAGAACGATATTGGCCAATCAATTTACAAGAAAACCATGGCTTAAAATTACTAAGAATACAAACACCATGTGAAGGAAATATCGACTATTCCACCACACGACGCAAAATATTTTCATTTAACACTTTTTCAGCTAAATTAAAATAACTTCGACATAAACGCTAATGATAAAACATGTGAACTGTTTCATTAATAACATCATGGATGATTTGTATACTAACTTTGTGAAAACAAATGTCCCGACAGGCAATAAAGCAATACATAAATTCATCTTTACATTTTGCTCAAATTGTTGAGCAAGTGAAAGTGAGGTGAGCAGAGGTGTCTTGACGAGCCTCGCAAGCAAACCGCCACATGCGGGACACAGGCGCTGTGAGACTGTGGTGTATTGAGACTGTAATGATGCCATGACGGGTACCACCACGGTAGAGGGTGGCACCACGGTAGAGGGTGGCACCACGGTAGAGGGTAGCACCACAGTAGAGCGTAGAACAGGATATAGGGTAGGCCACCTCAACAGTATTCTATAGAGCAATGAAGTGTAACTATATTTATTTATGTGTGTGTGTATATATATATATATATATATATATATATATATATATATATATATATATATATATATATATATATATATATATATATATATATATATATATATATATAGGAAACACACCCTGTACCGTAAATTCGATTGCAAATAGAAACAGATTTGGAAGTACAGATTGATCCTTTTGAACTCCGTGCAAGTGTTCATTCCATTCAGAAGTTTACACCAGGTAACTGAGATATAATCGTTTGGCAATTATTTCTTTTAGAAATTTTTCGTAGAGAAAAAAAGTTGAGATCAGTAAAATTGGAAAGACAGTTCATGACCAATTCATAAACGAACACAATAATACAGTAGCAATGTTACTGAATTTTTTTTATTAAATTAAGCTTCATAACAATAAAATTCATCCCTTAACAGACTGTCCTGCATCTCCAGGCACATGACGTGGACGCTGTCACATGTTTATGCTCAGTAAGCTCTTCAATGTGACTAAAAGAATCAACACTGCTCAAGCAAGACGAATGTAGTCTTTACATTACGATTCAAACAAGCCAAGTCTCGTCGATAAGTTTTCTTAGCGGCGAATACTGCCTATTTGATCCAATCAAAACTTGAACTTATTGAAATGTTATCCTGACTTCGTACAACGTAATCTGTCGACTCAAAGTGTAAACAAGATCAATCATCTCTTCATTGAGATATAATCCGTTAGCCCAACATCATCCTCATCTGCATTCATGATTCATGAAAATTATGGAATATTTCACTAGCAGCCCACCACACTCAATGAAGAACATTAAGTTATTGTCTAGCCTGCAGCAACAACACATTAATCTGTTGCCTGAATCCGCAGGTGGCAGCTTCGTGTGCTACGATAGAATAGCAATTGAGCACCGATGCTATTCAGACGAAGCTCACATCTTGCATGTAAATGCACCCATTTACCGTAGAGCTATTCACATAGAAAAGCACAAGGTATAATTATGTACTGCAATATTATAAGTTTCTAGCTGGGCAAGATAAATCTAAACCTAAATCTAAGTTTGGCGTTCGTTAATTTGAAATAGAGCTAAACACAGGCTTACTGTAGAAAGTATTTCTAAAAGGAAAGGTATGATACATGACAATTCACATGAAAAAATGTACACAAAGAAGCGCAAGAATGATCTAACAGAATATAGAGTTGAAAGTTTAAATTGAAAAGCAAACATTTCCGCAAGATCAAACGTCCACACTGGAAGACTTACACTACCAGACTGCGAGTGCCCACTGCAAGATCAGCAGACCACACTGCAAGATCAGCAGACCACACTGCAAGATCAGCAGACCACACTGCAAGATCAGCAGACCACACTGCAAGATCAGCAGACCACACTGCAAGATCAGCAGACCACACTGCAAGATCAGCAGACCACACTGCAAGATCAGCAGACCACACTATAAGGTCAAAACTCTCCCTCGTGAGACAAGACTGGAAGGTTTGTTCTTCAGAGGGAATGCATTGCAAGTCCTACAGAGGTAGCGCCTAAACATGGGCGTGTCAAGGGTGAGAAATTGCAGGGCCTCAGAGACATCACAGCAAGACAAATCCTCAAAATAAAAACGAATGTGGTGCTCGAAATGGTGTGCAGATCGAGTGTTTCCCTAATAAATACGTATATACATAACTTGTTCGAACGCATAATTGCAGTAAGAAAAAAAAATCAACTATAATTGAAGAATTTGTTAGACAAAAAGTGCTTCCGTTACTCCAATCAAAATTGTTAGATGGTAAACAAAACAAAAATTTATCGAAAATACCGCAGAAAACGACATTTTTCATGCGACCAATTAATTTATATTAAATTCTATGAAGAGTATAAACACTTGTCTATAAGAAAATTAAGAGAACTTACTTACATCACCTTGTTCAAAATTTGGTTATTAGAATTTCCAGACAGCTGCAAGAACTAAAAATTATGAATAGGAATTTCAGATTTAAAACAGGTTAATTTCTCTCATATAGTAACTAATGAAAAAACTCAATTTTAAGAAAAAAAATTAATTTTTTCACCAAACCCTTTAAATTTTCAAATCGAGTTCTTATTCTCTTCATTGAACCGAAAAAATAAACAGAATAAGAAATATCACTTTGGAGCAAGAGGTTCATTGGTTTGTCAAGATTATTATACATTAACATCTCGGGATACGTTACATGTTCTTATATTCTTATTCAGTATATTAAGTTTTCAGTTATATAATTCCCTTTAGGAACGTTTACTTTTCTACCGATAGAATGATTAGACGACAATATATGTAACCTAAACTATTTCTAAAGCAAACAAACCGTTTGTCTTCGATTGACAGGAACGTCTATGACGAAAACAACATAATATATTGCTTACGAGAGTCAGCGTCTACAGTGATGACAGCGTATGTAAAACTGAGCAAAGTTTCATCGTTGAAAAGAAATGGTGGTAGAATATTAAAGGACGCTGCTAAAGACCACAGAACCTCACAAAAATTGGGAACAAAAATTATGGAAGCATTTCAAAAAAGACGACATTGCACCTCATTACTTAAACAGTTACGTTTCGATCCCCACAGTTCCATAAAGCTAATATTTCTATGGAGCTGTGATTTTTAAACTCACATACAACGCAGGACTACGACAACCTGTGAAAGAAGAGATATAATGACCACAACACTAGATTATTTGGTTAGAAAAATATTCATATGATCCAATAGGTTAAACTTTACTTTCTTTAGGCGATTATGTAAAAGAATAAAGTAAGACTCTGCAGTACTTTTGGTAATAAAATTATACTGTCATGTGATCTTGCCTTTTTTTATAGCCCATTGGAGGTTAAAAAACAGCCTCCGTACTATATCAATCAGTAGCCCGAAAACTGAAGTAAGATTTAGCTAAATCTCCTTGTAAAATTATAAGACATTGTGCAGGTATACTATTGAAAGCACTTTGCGAACTTATTTTTCTTATATTTGAAGCTATTTCAATGCAGATATTGACCCATCACTTCAGTTATAAATGTTATTAACATCAAGTTGTCACCACTTTTTCGTGACCAGCTTTATGAAACCGTAATCAAAATTATCGATACATGAAAACATTGAAAATCGTTTATAGAGTCAAAAGGAAAATATTCCCCCTATCATTACAGGCTATTAGTTTCATAAGATTACTGAGGTAGTTCAGATACATGGATGTAAACATGAGATGGGGGATGGATGGCAAAGGTAAGATAGAGTCTACCAGAATGTCCTTCTCGAATCTGAACGAGTGCAGAATGCGAGTGGGCCAGTTAAGCTCAGATGTAACATTGATGTCCTGCATTTTTTCGGTTAGCCCTGGATGGCAACACATAGAATTTTCCTGGGCGCAAAAGAATGAACTAAAGTAATTTATTTTCAAATTAAAATCTCATTAACAAAGTGAGGTACAATCCATGACTAAATCAGGTAAAACCAAAGAGAGGAACTTATGTTATTGTCTATTTTCAAAGTAAAATAATTGGTAGATGTATTCGTTCATTCTTCAAGACCGTGGAAATTTTCCCAGGATTTACTATAACTCTGGGTTTCCTTTCTTGAATTAGCAGGTGTAAGTCGAGTGAAGGGAACCGGTCGCACGTTTCGACGATAAGCCAGCAAAGCGTCGTATGATATGGCTGTGAACGCCATGTTGCCAAGACTTCAATAGTAAGAGCTGAAAATGTATATTAACAATTATGGACCGATGATTAACATGAATGACCAAAAACGTCTTAGGTCCCACTGAGTGTTTGTTGACACATGTTCAAATTTAAAAACACGTATAAAAAGTATTCAGTAAAAAAAAATTATGTGCTCTGGGCTTTGATACATTGTTGCAAAAGCATGTAAAACAGGTAATCAGTGCTATTTAAATGTATTTAGTTTGTATAGAGTAAGAAAAAACTCTTTGATAAGATAACTTCTAGACTAGGCAATGAGGTAGAGAAGAGGGTTCCTTGAGATGGTATTGAAACTAAGTTGTATAATGTCAGCATACTCATTAACAAAAATAATTTGCAAGTGTCGTTAGTTAAGCAAATACTTGAATTTTGGAGCATCACGATATAACTGCATAGCATAGTAACTCACACGAGCGGAATGAGGTATATTTTGCTAATCATACAGTGCCAGTAGATATTTCAGAGCATTAGTTAAGAAGAGTAGTGACTGAGTAGAGGAAGGTCAATGTAAGTGTTGGGTGATGAGAACCATGAATTCAAAATTAAATAAATAAATTGCGACAAATGCAAGTGTGAATACTCAGGATCACGTCTCGGTACAATGGCAGACATAAAGCAGTGTCGGCCATAGGAGGCAAATTATGTATCTGACACCCTCCACCCATGATTTGAGTTCACAACGTGTCAAGTTTTATGATACGAGAACATTGGGGACGAGTATTTGCACAGAAAAGAACGTAAAGACTAGAAATCGGATGTTTGAGTTAAATTCTGGGTATGAAAGTGTTTGTAGCGAAAGGAATTGAAGACGGGAAAAAGGGCGGGTGCAGTGGATGAGTAGTTGTATCGAGGAGTGTTGAGGGAGCTGTAGTGTGTGAGGATTAACTATCATGTCAACTAGCTCGAGTCAGAATTGAAAGAAATGCGGTAGTAATAGATGGAAGCTTTACTACTAAACGTAACGCTTAGTCTCGCATGCATGACTATGAATATACCAGGGAAGGGTATGCCAATAGCATGAATAAATAGAGAAAGCAAACATCTTCGCCACAGCTTTATAAAGTTTAGCTTCTGTAGCTAGTCTTGGTCGACTGGTGAGCGAATCCGCTTGCAAGCGGGAAGACCCGGGTTCGAATCCCGATGCCGCCATGGTTGATGCGGCTAGAATTACAGCATGGGACTTGGGTAACCGAATAATTAACGAAGTGATTATCCGACCCAAGAATGGGCAAGACTGTTCGTTCTTATGGCCTCATTCTATTCTATTCTAAATGGTTAGACATGAAAGACGGTAGAACGGCAGCTTACAACGGGGGTTTCCCAATGGAAGCGTCCATGCCATGCTGCAGAACTCCATACACACCGTGCCTATCAGCATCCAAAACAGTACGTTAGAACCCAGTTCATTTTTACTAACTTCTTCTTCGAAGGAATACCAAGGCCTAGTATTATTTATATTGCAAAAATAACAAATATTTAACTGTAATTGCAGCAGGTAGTTTCCAGAATGCTTGAAAGAATAACTTCTGCGTCGTACAAGCCTACGTGTGCTAGAATGATACTCCAATTGAGTATGAAAAAAACGTAGTTTTGGAAACTAAGTAAGAGGTCGATAGTTGTAGCGCTTTCAGTAGTTGGTGAACTGGTGTCATATTTTATCGAAAACATTTCTACACTGTACTTGCATATATGTAGTGGTTTAAACAATAGAACGTACTGAAGAAAACTACATAGAATTCAAGATGTCGATGAAATACCGTTTCCACGGAATTTGAACTATAACTCAAGTAAATATTGAGAACATAAATAAATCTACAAAATATAAAACTGAACAGAATGAGTATGAAAATCAATGGATATATGATATAAATGTGTTAAATTCCTGATAGAGCATGATTGAGATTGCTATTGCACGGTATTCTTCTCTGCGTGAATGGCTGATTCGAGCATAAGGAATACGAAATAACGAGGCAAAATTGATGGCCAGCGGACACGAATGTTATGCTTTATGGTCCTGAAGGCAGAACTGTTCTAATGAAGATCGTGCAACGTGCAACGCTTGACCGTGCCGTGTTTCATTTAGCCACGGTAATTAAATCTCTCACAGCATTAGCTAACCCTGAAAACAAATGTATCAAATTCATTCCGTGGGGATACATTTTGCGTCTACTTCAGACCCATAGACTGTTTTCGAGCTCCCATATCGCTGCAATCTAATCGAGGTTTAGCTGTAATTGGAATCCAATGCGAAAGAGGCAATTCCGTAGCATTCTGGTCCGAGGCAATCATGTACATACACCTGGAGCTGAAGGCGTGCCTCGTGACTGTGCAGGCACTGCACGTGTTACTGTGCACGCGTTCCTGTGCACGCACTGCACGTGTTCCTGTGCACGCACTGCACGTGTTCCTGTGCACACACTGCACGTGTTACTGTGCACGCACTGCACGTGTTACTGTGCACGCACTTTACAGTAACACCAACTTTCCTGGAGTAGCAGTAAAATGATAATTAAGTATATCATATATTTCATAAATCGATCAAATTTGTTGATTTTTTATATTACGAGTCAATCACCAGCAAAAATTTTCAAGTTAATCTAAATTCCATCAAAAAACATGGTTTTATGAATGTGTTAATTGAATTATTACCTCGTTTCAGGCTAAAGGAACTGCTTCGTATCATGAGTTACCCACGACTACATGCGCTACGTTGTAGTGAACTTTTAATGATAAAGTTTACTTGGCCAGGAAAATGTTGCAACAGAACAGCGCATTCAGACGCCATGCAACACGACTGATGTTCCAACCACTTCTCGAAATGCCTAACTTTTTGAAAGGTTTCAAATTTAGCGGCTCCAAGTTATTTACCTAAACATAATTCAAAAACACTTTATCAAATACAATAATGACATAACAAGACATATTTATGAAATTAGGCCTCTAATTTTTCTTGAAACTCAAGGAGCCTTATTATCATTATTATTAATATTGATATATTCATGGTTGACACTCAAGGAACTTGAATTATAATTTTACAAGAACAGGAGTCATCTCTTTCAGTGAAATTTAATGCAAGGACCGAATCATGTTTCATTTTCTGCCTAGTTTAGTCTGTCATTGCTAGCGCTGCACTGTGAGAAATTAGGGAAGCAATTTAGTGCCATGATTTCAGCCAGCTCTAATCACGTTTAGATGCAGTAGTAATGCCAGTATTGGCCACTATGACGGCATGAATATCGAGTGTCGATTTCGGGTGCATATAGAACACAGCATTCGGTATTGGCACTTAAAATTTAAGCTTCGTTTTCCCAAAAATGTTGTTGAAAACAAATGCTGCACAAGACTAAGAAGAAGGGAATGACATGTATGATAGATAAGGCTTGAGTTACAATGGGCCAATAACTGGTATTCTGACTGACAAAAACGAACGACTGCTCGAACTCGATCCCGCTAGCTGCTCACTGAATCAAAGCCATCAGTGACTCCAAAAGATAATATTTAGTACTTTCTGAATAAATTAAAATGTGAGCAGTAGACAACACAATCGTATCCCGAATGGAAACAGATTTATTTTAAAATTTAAACATTTTGTCAACATAGAATGACAATTTGAGACAGTTAAGCACACACGACAATTTTTTTTACCGATACTGAAGTCCTCATCACTTGAAATCAGAGAGAAATGTAGGCGAGACAGCAACTCTCGTAGCGCTTGAACAGATTTAAGCCAAACGCATCTAAATCAAATGCAAACTGCGGACACATCTCCGGTCAGCCTGTCCTGTTCCAATCAAGAAAACAAACACCCAGTCCTAGGTCAATTCGCGTACACTAAATTTTCAATCACACAACTAATTACAAATTCTTTTGAAACTGAATTTAGAGGTTTTCAGAGACAACTAATTCAGGCAGCAGGTGAAAGCTTCACGGACACATTGCTGGACTCTCTGACCTGGCACGAGCTTTGAGGTTAGAGGCCTACGTCTGGTACGGGCTCACGCACGTGTACGATATCATGACAAATTGTGCGAAAGCACTCACTAGAGGTACGTAAAACCGTACATATAAACAGGATTTAACGCGCACGCCAGCAACGATGATGTCTTGATAACGTTAAGCGGTAAATTTACGAAAAAATCAAGAATAATGTACTAAATTATTTGCAATGTCTCTACAAGAAGGAGTAAAAAATCTAATGAAATATAAATACTAAGATATGAAGTCACTTCTGGTTGTTTGCCTGTGGAGAATCGCAGTAGCACAGAGCTGATGAATGCGATCATGTCCTCCACGTACACCAACAATGTACCCCACTTTCAACTAATATAAATACGGAGCAATAATTCATTGTCTGGACTGATAGGAAATGCTGATGGACTACAATAGTTGTTTATCGCAGAACAATAGAAACACAACATGGACTGACCAAAACAATTTGTATTTATTCAACCTCGTAAGACCCAACGTTCAAAAGCAGTCTTTTTCGCAGCATCGCGGCCGCTGAAGTGGCTTTGTTGTGTAGATTCGACAGAGGAAATTAAAGCTTACTTTAGAATGGTAAAAGACAATTCATTTTTTTGTCCCGAAATTCGCTCAATTTAGCCTAGGCAAACTGTAAGATTTCAAAAGGTGTATTTTATTGTTGAAGTGCGCAGCGAAGAACAATTTTATCTACTTTCAAAGCGTTGTTTCGCTAGGTCCAGTGAGGGCAAATTAAAGCGAACTCTGGAGATAAAATAAATTTGATACCTCGGCCTGCAGGCAAACCCAGCGCCCAGAGCTGCGGACGACCAAAGAGAGCAGTAGGGGGCACAGATCCTCAAAGATCAGAGAGGAGAGATCGTTTGGCCAGCCAAGAGGATCCAATAAAGGAGCGCCTCTCAACACTTCACGCAAATAATCGCCTCAAAAAATCCCGCTAAAAATTCGCATCAAAGTTTGGGCAACGCGCAGCCAACTCTAATTTTCAGGCAGTTTTTTCTGGAAGAGTCTGCCCAAGTCAGGATGCATCCTAGGGTGAAGCTGGTGGCCTAAGGGGTCAGGGTGAGGCCGGGGGCGTGAAGGATCAGGGTGAAACTGGACGTCTGAGAGCTTAGGATGAGGCTAGGGGGTGAGAGGGGTCAGGCGTATGTCTATATATAAGCCATTATCCATAGCATAAATACTTCTGCTCGTAGAATATATTTTTTAAAAATCTGAAATTCCCTCAGTGATATCAATATTTAAGTGTAAAAACAACAACGTAATTCGAGCTCGTGTTTCGAATTTTTCGAACCATTGGAAAGTTATGACTCTCATGTCCTAGCTTCATAAAATCATTTAGTACATCGAAGTTCTTTCCTCAATAAAGAGGACATATCGAGGTTCCTACCTCAATAAGATGGACATGTCTAAGTTCTTACGCCAAGAAAAAGAAATTCAGGTTTCTCCTTCAATAAGGGGAAGGACGTTTTGAGGTTCGTAGGTCAATGAGAAGGAGCTATTGGGGTTGCAATCTCAATTAGGAGAACAACTTTACACCAATGATTCTTAACTTTAACCTTAACCTCCGTACCCCTTTCAAGAACCAGTTACTTCTTAAACCTCCATTTAGAAGTGATAGTGACAAGATTAATCTCATGTTTAAATAATGAAATCAATGTGTTTATTTCACTTATTCGTATAGACACCAAAATAATAGATCACAGGAACCCATATTACTTTCACATCAGAAAAATCACAATAATACAAACTTGTACTACGTATGATGTAAATGATGATTATGGTTGAGCAACGAACTCATTAAACTCGTTGCTATTGTGTTCTGTCCTGATCAGATCTTGATGGTCTAATGCATTGTAAAGTTACCAACTTCACCGTAGTTTTACCTGCAATATTAGCTCATATTTTCCTAAGTACATTTACGCTACTATGATGGTAGTAATTCTGCCCATTACACTAGAAGTCCTCAATAAAGTTAATCCTAACGATTCAGTGTCCTCGTGCTCCTTTTTAACCGCTATCGCACTTATGGTTCGAGTATCCTGGTGTTGGAACCACTGCTCTAGACTGATTTAAATGTCACTTTCTCAAGTCAACGAGGTTGAAGGAAAATTCCACTTCACTTCACCATCTTCATAAAAATTACATTTACTCCCACAGGGAATATTCCAAATGGTTCAAATCACCAGAGAAACCCACTAGGTGCTGCTCATAATTATTCTCGTAAGACATGCTCATATTGTAAAAATTTGGTGTTTCTGAAAAAACGAAGCTTAAAAAGATGGAATATTTCTTAGAAATAGAATAGCAATTTGATTGTTCTACACTGCATCTTTTAGTAAATGAAAGCCTAATGAGTTAAATTGGTAAATACCCCATTAATAATCTAATGCGTTGTTAAAATGTGTATAATGTGTCTTGCAGTTGCTACTCTCAGAGGATTTCTTTTTTAGCATAGAATTGGCCTCTCTTAACAATCCGTCGTTGTTGCTCTATCATTGCGGTAAAATTCTTACAAAATGGCAAACAATAAAGGCTTTTCATTGCATTAGCCAGCGTCTGGTTCCGCCCCCGGACTAGACACAGTCCTAATTAGAGCAACTGCTTCTTCCTAAATTAATTCAATAATTTACCAGATTAAAAGCACGCTTCTGAGGAAACAACGAAGAAATTGTGGTCACAGTAAAAGTATTTCAGTGCGTCGGCTCCATTTTAGCAGAAGAGCTTTCCTTTTACGGAAAGGCAACTTTGGAAAGAGAGGCATACGGTCGATCTCCGATGGTTTAACGCCCCACAATGCTCTGAACCGAAAAACGGTTAAAATTTGCTTCTTTCTACTACGAATCGAAATGCGGTTGTGCAACGTGAATTTAACTCTTACAGGCTCATACTTTTGATGGAAAGAAATGTGCACCATGCTTAAAAATTTATGCATTCATAGGGATATTCTCATATGATGGTGGTACAAATTTTGAGCTGCTAAGCAGCACAGGAACTCAATTTCAAAAAGTGACACGTTTTCTGTGCCACCAAACATTAAATATGACCTCTTCGGAGGTATGAAATGTGTATCACCAGACTTGTAAGGGTTAATACTAGAGCGTCAACCATCTCCTCAAAGCCTTCTCGGTATTGACAGTACAAAATGAGTGCAGGTATCTAGTTTGCACCATCTCTCATGTAGTAAATAAAATAATAATGTTCGTGAACTATCCTCTTGAAGTTTGTTTTCTATCATTCATGAGTTGACGACTACTTGGAAAAGTTTTTTGAACTCTTTCCACGACAGATACTAAGCACTATAGCTCAGGAGCGTTAGAATTCAAGGAGTTTTAAGACTCGCCCGCTAAATTAGATGGTCATTCTCAAGGCAATCTGAAAATTTATAGCAATCGTATGCAGGTCTCTTTGAATACGGGACCTACAAAATTTTCTAAAAAAATGACAAAATGTTTTTGCTATTCCATTCTACGTTTAAATGCAGAGAAAAATTTATTGGGTAATCAGAATAGGTTCACTAATAGTCAATATGCAATGAAAATGCTCAACAAATACGAGTTATCAAGCTGTTGCTTAACGGTTTTCAATAACATTTCCTCACGAGTGCAAAAGCTCACGTATTTTACCCACCTAAGACCAGTCTGAGCTATTTTAGACATTCCCCTAAGAAGAATTAAAATTAAGTGAGACGGTATTGAGTATACAGGGTGTCCCCAGTGTTACGGGACCCGAAAACAAACTGATGCAACAAAAAAACTGAGTTTTTATTATGGTATTCACGGTAAAATGCTTAAAATACTCACACAGATAGCCGTTGGTGCATAGCTCGTGAGAGCATGCTATGTATCAACGGCTGTATCTATGTCAAGCATTGTATTGTGGATATCACAATAAATATTCAGACCTCAATTTTTGAGTTGTCAGTTTTCAGACCCTGTAACGCTGAAACACCCTGTACTAATGTTGAAGGAACATTTCGTAGGGTACGGACAACCCAAACAGAAGAAATAATAACGAAATAAAAATTATAAACAACGCCTCCCTAAGCACAAAACTAAACCCACATGGTTTCCAAACAAGCAGGAAACTAATATTCGAAACAAAAATTGAAAGCAAGGCCTTCTTAAGTACAAAACGAAACCCACATGAGCTCCAACGACAAGCATAGCTGCGTGGTTATACAGCTCTGAGCAGCGCACTCCATCCTCCAGATATGCTAACGAGGACTGATACTATCAGCATATCTCCTCTGAGAGAAGCTCAGAGCCATGATATGCATAGGACTGAGAGCGCAAAGTTCCCTGAAGGCCTGTCTCCTGCAGCTCACCTACGTACGTCACGTACCTAACAACTGTTTATGAAACAAAATACAAATGATTCTATTTTTCACGCTAGAAGAAGGACACTGTGCAGTGTAATACCCTAACACATGACACTAGGCTCTCAGTTACCTTACGTGTTCTTGCACATAACCTAAGCGACAGAAGACATGCGGGAGCTTTGTGTTCCCGTGCTTGTTAAGAGAAGGTTCCAAGCGTCATCCTTATCTCTATGTACAATGTCGAGTAAAATGTGGAAGCAGAGATAACTGTAAAGTTAATCATCTCTTTTTCGGCTTGACGATTTTTCTGTTAGACGACGGTATGTGTTCACGTAGCTAAAACATCCTTCAGCAGTCATTAATTCTAGCGTGACATCGGAAATTTCCACAGTTGAATTAGGAGAGTAATCGAAAGTATTCCGTTATCCAATAAAAGCATTCGCATTGTAATCCTACGAGTTTTGCTCGTATTCCCCTGTGCTCGTTTCAAGCTTTTGAACCGAGAACTGCTGAGCCTAAATTAAATCTCAGACTGGCATCAAACGCATTTTAACGTAAGAAAAATTCTTACATGAATAGACCCTAACATTCACGTCAGAATAGGCAACAGTCTGACAACACACGCACAAAACAGAGATCTTCGGGGATCACTGAAATTTAAATCTAAATCGTTTGTAACTTATCCTAGGTCGATCTCTGAATAGTCTTTATGTCATTTAGCGTTCAAGCCCGCAAAATCTTTGAATAGGATTAGCTCTGGCATTGCATAGCAGTTTCTCAGTGGGGTGACTTGTGTCAGACTTTCAGGATTCAGACTAAACGTTTTCCTTGCTCAAAATTTGCTAAATTTTGCAGAAAAGTGAACAAAGTTCGTGCCTTCTGATCGTAACAATCTTTGAAGTCCTTCCCGGAACTAAACAGGTTTAGGAGGAGGTCTGAAAGCGTGCATGAATCCACTTGATGAATATCTCAATCAGTCGGCAAACCAAAATATTTCGTTAACCTTGTTCAAAAGAAATTTGACGTACCCTTCAAACGACAGCTCATACATCAGGCAATTGAAATCGACGGACTGTGAAGACAACAAATTTCGTAGAGCCGAGCGAAGATATCCTTAAATAGGCTTGTCGGGGAAATTGAGAAAGCCGTCCATCATTCTCCAGTTTCAAGGCCAAAGGCCGTCCTTCTGAAGCCGGAATCAAATTAGATATTTTGAAAGCGCATAGTTAGGATAGCGAAACCAGCGCAGGGACGTTCTCAGAATGCCGAATGATACTGAAATATTTAGATTGTCTAACACGCTGTTCTGCTGCTTTATGAACGAGACCAGCGCTCTGAAGCAAAATATATTAAACCTTCAGAGCTACGTACGCTTGACTTCATTCAAATCGAAAACGTTTTCCAACTGAAAGCACACTCCTAAAAAATTACGAACGCATAATATTTACGAAGAAACTGAGCAAGTCAGTCGAAACATACATTTTAAATTGACCCAGACTTGATCGGATGCAGTAAATGCTAGCTTGTTAATGCAAACAGCAACTCGCAATACTTGAAAGACACTCATGCCCCACTCACCAGGCATGCCCCACTCACCAGGCATGCCCCACTCACCAGTACCAAACAATAACACTCAAAAGAGTCATACCATAATGACCAATGATACCGTCACGACCAGTCATACTGTAATGACCAGTTTTGCTGTAAGGATCAACAGTAATAATGGAGGTTACAGCTACATTATTCCGCTGCCGAGAACTACATGAGGCCCATCACTGTATTTGCAGCGATGAATTGCAAACGTAAGCTGACAATGGAAAAAAACACCAATCACTTATTAACATACTATATTTTTCATTAAAATTCGAACTAGATAGCTCTTGAAAATACGAAATGTCAAAAACCAGTTTCCTCGAGGGTAAAAAGTTCAGACTCCAGAGGGGAGTCGTAACGAAACATCAAAGCTCGGCTGCAACAATGGAACCTGCTTAAGTGAAATGACTAGCTTCGGAAGCTTCTGTACACGAGCGCATCATTAAAGGAACATTACTTCTTATTCTTTGGGGCAGAAAACGCTCGTTCGCCTCGTCTTCAGTACCTCACAATAGCAGTGATACAAATGGAGCTGCTCGAATGAGTCTTCGAGTGCCTCCGCAGGAGTGCAACTCACAAAGACACAAGCCACTCGACCACTCTGTACAGGCCTGTCACTTCTCAGCGGTTGGCACTCACATGCTCGTTTTTTACGCTCGTGGGATAATCGAGCAAAATGTTAGCACGGAAACCGTGGTTTAGGGACCGGATTTCTTGGACACCATAAATCTAGAGGGACTAAGACAGCCATGCTTTGATAAGAAAAATTATGAAATGGTAGGTGTCTCCATTTCTGAGTAATCGAAAACATTATTTCCTGGAAAAAGTAGGTATATAAGCAGGAGAATTACCGTCGCCAAATTAATTGATTTTACAACGATCTAAAGTGACGTTAACACGTTTGTTACGATGCGCCCCACCGGTGGGTCACTTAGGTTAGGTTCTGTAATTTTTTCAGATCCTTCTTGTGACTATGCGTACAAAGTGAAGTTTTACACCAATCAGGCAATCGCAACAAACGTGTTAATAAGTAATGGTTTACGTTTCGACAACCGTCAAGATAACGGCAAGGTGCTAATCTCATTTTAGTATATGTTATAGTGTAAAGTTTGTGTGAATATAACACAACATTATCAAATAGGTTGTGAAATACGGCACGACGAAATGCAGGTACGAAAATAAAAAAATTGAACTAACTGAACTCCCATTAGATTAGCAAGACCTAAGCTCTTTTCCGTCAATATGAAATCAAGAGATTTTTTTAGCAAAATGAAGCTTTGAAAAGAAGCTGTGACAGCTAAGACAGTCAAGTATGAAGCGACATGGACCACGGCACGATTTCAAAGCCATACTTAACGATTTTTTCTCTTCCTTTTACCTAAACAGTTTAGAAGTATTCGTTCTGCACATCAACTTGTTAGAAAATTCCCCGAGGTGAGCCTTTACATTGACCATCATCTAGAAAACAGATTGTAAGAACCGAGTACACGATTTACAAATGGAGTAAAGTAATCCGTTCGCTGAGAGCGATGACTCTGCCCAAGCCTGTCTGTCGGAGACAAAAGGTAGACCAGGACTGATGAAGGACTCGGTGCTCATCTGCGGCTCTTGAGAATTGGCGACCAAAGCGATTGCAGAAACACGGAGCATGTAAATATGGAAGCGTTCCAATACATCTCTGCTTGGATCATGATGCACTGAAAATGTTGAACCGCCGAGGGAACAGAAATAGGCCGGATATATGCCGCGGCTTGCGTTGTTTTTATGACCCCCTGCCAAGTAATAAACTAATTGCGCTGTTGTTGTTCTTGAGGTAGTAAATATAAGCGTTCATGAACTAACACGTCAATACTTCATTGAAATTTCTGAGTGTCGTGTCATATCACTCGTAAAAAATTATGGGTAACAGAACGTAATAGAAATACGGTCACCACTACTGTATTACTTTTGTTCTCTTCGGTTACCTTGCATCAATGGTACGACGTGAAAAATGACTTCCTAAAGAACATTGTATATAGGTCTTATGGCTTATTACTGAATTTCGATTCAATTTTATATAAGACGAATATAAAATTAAACGAGCGCAAATTGCTCATGAATCATCGTTGGCCTACTCCTTCGATGGCTCTGATAAACAAATCAAAATTTCGGCAGATATCTTTATCCAGTACACGTTCACATAGATTTAAAACGTACTGATTCAAATGATTTGTTAATATATATTACCCATCATTAGTGAAATATACAATATCACCTATTCATATACGTTTAGCATTTTATTAAACCTAACAAATTACAGATACGAAACACACACGAACACTTACTGCGACACGGAGTACTAATGAACATGCATCTAGTTAAGAAAATAGTGCAAATGAGTCACGTGGCACTTGTACCATAAGGTACCATCTAGAAGAAGGTAGAGTACACATTAAATACATACATGAAAAAATATATCTCTAATTTAAGGTGTCTATATCATCAAAACTGACTAGATAGAGCAACAAGCTTTTCACATTTCAAATTTGCATCAAAAACTCCATTAGAAAATGGGAACATGTCACAGTGAAAATGCCATATCTACAGCTTGTTTATTAGCGTGATTAAGGAATTGACTCCATGCAGCACCCTCCTTTCAGCACCCCCCTGCCCTCAGCAGCAGCCCCCAACCCTCAGCAGCACACACCAACTTCAGCAGCACACACCAACTTCAGCAGCACACACCAACTTCAGCAGCACACACCAACTTCAGCAGCACACACCAACTTCAGCAGCACACACCAACTTCAGCAGCACACACCAACTTTAGCAGCCCACCAATTTCTGCCTTACAGCACTAAGGGCCCACTAAGGCCCTGTACCAGCACAGCGCGCCCTAAATGAGTCTGAAGAGTCTCATAAAGACCAGACTCGCAGCGGCTCTTGCGTTGCCAGCTTGTAATCTGCAGGGCCACGTGTGAAAACAATACCCAGCCACCTGAACTTCACCCTTGCATGCCCAGCGCAACACCGGAGTCGTACCAAGATCATAAGAGTCAGTTAAAGTTGTGCTCAAGCAGCAAGAGTACAAGCCTGGCTGCAAGCAATACCGGGTCAGCTCAACTTTTGCTCAGGGAGTTCATATTATAATCGTAAAAATGCAGGCTGGAACTCGAGTGGCATCTCTTCGGCATTTGTGGGCACCAATTGTGGTACGTCAGATGGGGTGGATCAACACAACGCTATTTCGTGCTCTTACCCTGAGGATTCAAGCGGACATGTCACACTCCACCGCTCATTACTTAATGAGATGGAGGAGTTTTAATATTTGAACTAGATACTTCAGCCAAATGAGATGACATCAGTAAGTTACAACCCCTACAGAAGGGGCTATTGTGTTAACAATTGAAATTGATTTCCGTGGCCGGAGACAGTCAGTGCAGCAAAGTGCGTAGTTTTTTAATCAACAAAATTACTCAGCTTTCATAATGACAACAGGAGAACCCGTATAGGAAGTTCCGAATAACTATTGCATAATAAAAACTGAAGGTGATCTTTAAAAAAATGTCGATAATTAAATAGAATCAGATAATCTATATACGAGTAATATTCTGCTTGTTCTTTCCTTAGTTAGTTAGTACGTTACGCTTTCGTCGATTTTGTAGCATCATAGCTACCGAATTCCTTCGTGTAACATTAAAAATGGCCTTTACATCCATTGATATGTTTGACATTTTATACATACTTTTCCTAATTGTTAAGACATATATTTATTCAGAGATCCGTATCTTACATACAAATCTATCATAAGTCTGGATAGTATCAGTGTCTTTTGTTCATGTTTGAGTAATACTTGCGCCGATTATAGCCTTAGAACTACACAATGGAGGGAAGATTGGAAGCTGCTCGTGATAGAATGAGACTCTAGAGGCAGAGAATAAGGAATGAACAACGGCAGGAAATCCTTGAGAGGGAGAAGAAACGTCAGCAAGTTAGGTGAGCTGCAATGAACGATGTACAAAGTGAAGGGTACCTTCAGTGAGACAGTCGACGAAAGCAAATCATGCGTGGAAATATGGATGAGGAGCAGCAATCAACGTACCGCGAGCAGCAAATGATTTGCTGCGTTGTATGGGTTTTTCTGTCAAAAACACTATTTCTTTGCGCTATCCAGAAAAGTATCAGTTTTATCAAAACATATTTATTGATTAAATATATTTCTCATCATTCAATCAGAGATCCGTATCTTACATCCAAATCTGTCAGAAATCTCGACAGCATCAGTGACTTTTCTTCATGTTTAGATGACCCAAATGAGATAGAACGTTATCCTCTTGAGTTCTTTAATTCACTGACACCATCAGGAATACCTCCTCATAAATTATGCTTGAAGCCTGGCTTAATAGTAATGCTTCTACGAAACATTTCTATTCAGAATGGAGTCTGTAATGGGACAAGACTTGCAGTGGTGGCCATGCATCAATATTCAATTGAGGCTTTGGTTATTAGCGGTTCACTTAATGGAAGACGTGTCATTCCCAGGATATACCTGGCACCAAGTGACCCTAACTTTCCATTTACATTAGAGAGAACGCAGTTTCCTATTCGTTTGTCATTTGACATGACTATCAAAAAGTCACAGGAGCAAACATTTATGAAGGTTGGATTATTCCTACCTCACCCCGTTTTCAGCCACGGACAATTATAGGTGGCATTTTCAAGAGCCTGCAAACTTTCAGATGTGAGAATTAAGGTAATAGACACTGATAAACAGGGAAAGAGAAGAGGACGAACTTTAACAAAGAATATTGTCTGCAAGAGGTGCTGGATTGAAGGGGTGCATTAAAAATTGTCGATTACAATGTGATTTTATTATTTGTGTTGAACTATGTTACACAATATTACTTTCTGAGTATTTATTTGTTGATATTATTTTATCTCATTTGTGTCAGTTCTAAATCTAAAATACAATTAACACTATTTTCGTAGAAATGTTAATAAACACATGTTTTCTGCGTTTTATGGATTTATGGATTTTCCTGTCCAAAACACTAATTCTTTGCGCTATCCAGAAAAGAATCAGTTTTATCAAAACATATTTGTTGATTAACTATGTTTCTCATCCCGTGGAATTTCCACGGGTCCTGTCTGTTTATATTAACGTACAAATAGAGTAATAGACTTTAGGCTACCAATAGGGTTCATAGTTAAAGTAGTCATGAAAATATTACCCTTCAAGACCAATGATGTTACAATGGAGGGGAAAAACTTTAGAAAAGCATGAGCCTGACTGTAATATGGAGGGCAATGATACAGCAAAGAAAGTTCTTGAAACTTGGCCTATCTTTAAAGAATAGGCTCTACAGTTTACAGATATAAGGCGCATTTGCCAGACAAAATTTTCAACACACTAGGGATAACTTTTTCACAGTACTTTTAGCAGAGCATTACACGTCTCCGCCAAGCATGGGAGACGATTAAAAAACTTCACTTTGTACGCATAGTCACTAGAAGGATCTGAAAAAATTACAGAACCTAACCTCAGTGGTACACATACGTACCACTGAGGTTAGGTTCTGTAATTTTTTCAGATCCTTCTAGTGACTATGCGTACAAAGTGAAGTTTTACACTAATCAGGCAATCGGAGGCAACGTGTTAAATGTATGTTATTTACAATACCATTAGTAATGCATCTGATCTAGGCGAAAAAAATGAAAAATTTAAATTTTCTACTAGCATCAAAGACATTGGGACATGACTGCCCTGGCAGGAAAAGTCGGCTTCCTCTAGAAAGAAGCAAATATATGGGAATAAAATAGCTTAACTAGAAAAATTAAGATCACAATTAACTTCAACAAGGAGACCCTGCTCTGCTGTAGGTATGAATATGAAAAATGCACCAGACGCGTTCTGACGACAACGGCACCACCGACCTCGTAGGACTCCTGGTCTCCAATCCAAAGTGCGTCGAAGAACCTCCCAGCAGTCTAGCCTCCTGTGCAGACTGACTTGATTAACACGTTGGCTTGATTAACACGTTGGCTTGATTAACACGTTTTGCTTGATTAACACGTTTGGCTTGATTAACACGTTGCCTCCGATTGCATGATTGATGTAAAACTTCACTTTGTACGCATAGTCACTAGAAGGATCTGAAAAAATTACAGAACCTAACCTCAGTGGTACACATGCGTACCACTTCGGAGTCAACGTGTTAAACGAGTTCAACACGTTAACAGCAGCATGTAAAAATACAACTTGTGACTAAAGGTAAGTCCCAATCCTCAATGGATACGTCTATCCTCTATCTCTATATTTCCCTATGGCACTCCTCTGGATAACCACCAGTGGATCCAGCCGCAGGTAACATGTTAAATGATACACTTTCTAAGCTGATTGCCTAACTTCTTAACATGCATGTAAATACAATTTGAAAATTAGCTTAGACAGACAGCTGTGAACTTCTACACTAATAAAATTCAACAAATCTGTGAATTGAGAGCTTAACATGAATGTTCAAAATATATGCACACAAATACAGCAGCCAAAAATCGAGCTGGCTAAACTAACAAGCATTTGCCATCTGCACATGGAAACATAATCTTCTTCATCGGCTTTGTTTCGTTGAAATGACGGGCATAGAAACCTCAACTAACCTCAAAATGATCTTCCAACAGGAGATAAATTACGGCTGGAAGACTTCAGTCTTCAAAGATCCGAGTACGTCAGAAGACAGGTTACCATTTGCGAGAACCTCGAGGCAATGAAAAGCGGAGTCTAAAATATTACATTAGCCCTCGTCTCATGAATGGCGCCACGAGTTTCATTACTGCAACGTCCGCAGTTCCGAGATTGCGGGGTTTCGCACAAGCAAAAGCTTTAAACAGGCTCTTGGTAGTTACATTGATTTTTGAGCCCTGAAGACAGAGGTGAGAAAATTTCTGGAGTCGGACGTCTGCAAGTCTGTGGAGTCGGATGTCTGCAAGTCTGTGGAGTCGGACGTCTGCAAGTCTGTGGAGTCGGACGTCTGCAAGTCTGTGGAGTCGGACGTCTGCAAGTCTGTGGAGTCGGACGTCTGCAAGTCTGTGGAGTGGGACGTCTGCAAGTCTGTGGAGTGGGACGTCTGCAAGTCTGTGGAGTCGGACATCTGCCGTTTGTAAAGTCGGAATTTTTTGAATTTAGGAAGTCAAAAGGTTTAAAAATATATGAAGCAGGATGTCGAAGAATACTTGAGTACAGAAGTCAGAACATTTTTGCAGTTAGATAAGTAGCGGAGCTTTACTTGATCTTCTGATTCAGGAACCATTGCACTTTAAAAAGCTAAACTGTAGTCGAACTTCCACAACTGCAGCAGTAAGAACTTGGTGTACGAGCTTCGAGTCCACGTTTATAGTTTTTGTTGCATTTGAATCGCCCATGGTATTTAGCTCCAAATTAGTGTTTCCGCGCTCAAAGGCACAGCTTCAGAAAACTGTTCTTCAGCTTCTGAATCAATGATGTACTCCAATATCAAAAAAACTAAATGAGCCTTTAATTTTTGAAACATTTCGTTACATTCAAATACGTACAATTATAAGAGTTAAAGTCCATGATGCAGAAGCTAACGATATTAAATCGTTGAAGGGCTTTCACAAATAATAGCAATGCATATTTTTGCTCTCCAAACGCCAAAAGACAACGAGTCAAACAAAGTTTTCTGATTTTTTAGTTTCTGACTAGTGAAAAACCTCGCCAACATTTATGACAATGCTACTCTACTAAGACTTTATGATTGACAAGATAGTAAAAATCTCCTAATAATGTATGAAAAGAACAATACAATAGAAAAAAGGATAATTTATTATTAGGAAAATCATTGTGTATAAATGGAAACCATTCCAAAGCCACATAAAACGAAGACTAGACCTGAAGAATTCCGCTGATCTGCATACTTGGTAGAAAACATGTCACATTCCATAGGCGAGACGTCCAGAATAATTCATGCATCATCGCTGTCTAAACGAAGAGAAAAGTTTACTCTGAAATCAGGAACAGGTCCCCCAAACGACTGGCGCGGAAGATTTGAACGCAAGCAAAGAAAATTAGGCCCCGGAGAACGCCATGCCACTCATAATTCATGAGGAGTGCCAAGGACGCTATGTGCTTCATCATGGCCACCCTAGCTGGCCCTAAAATGCCCATAAATCGGCCACTCTGAACTCCCCTCCTACACTCCTCACTGCTCCAAACTTGTGTCGGAGTTTGAGTTAAAACATGACCTGAAAAAGGCAAAACTCGAGTAGAAGCTACACTTTAATGACTGCCCAATCCTATCAAGCTCGGGATATTCTGCTCCGAAATAACATAAGTCAAGGGAAGTCTGACGACGGACGATGGAATAGCCTGGAACTTTGAAGTTATTTTTATTGATGCGCTAGTTAATATGAAATAAACAAATAAAGTAAAAAATAATAATAAATAAACGAAGAGTAAATACTTATGCAACTATTGCAAGACTTCATCGACATAAATTTTTTTCATACAGCAGTTATGTTGATTGCAAGTGTATTTAACATTACCTTTATACAATAAATTTAGAATTATGTAACTAAATTGAATCATTTGATTTCACATGCACCGCAATTGAATTAAGGCGTTTAGAAAATTACCACATATAGCGTCGCCGTTACGGAAGGTAAACCGATCAAGTTACTATAGATATAAGAAGAATGGAAATGTTGCGAGATACTTGCATCATACTTGCAAAAAATGCTCCTCAGTCTCACTTTATTTTTGGGTCAATTATTTACATCATTTATCGTTAACTCTATGCGATCGATCCCAAAATACAGCAGTTAACAAAAATCTGGTAATGCATTGTACATATTTGAACTGAATCACTGCAGCCCAGAAAAAGCTTCCACGTAACATACAAAAAATAAACATGTTGACGTTGATTTTCAAGCTGTGAATTACTCGTCTACGGAAAAATTAAGAATATTCTCAAAAGAAAATTGTTGATCTTGATCAAAGGGAAGCTGGAGGTCATATATTACTGTATAAAAAATCCTAGAATAATATCAAACAACTGCTTTCATAATCCAAACAAAGTATGAAGCAAAACTCCGCAACTGATTTTTTTTTAGTTTCAAAAATAACATTGCTACAGCAATTAGGTTTTTGTTATGCTAAATTGTTGACTGCTTTTCCTAGCCCACGGCCCCATGTCAACGGCAACCTATACATGGAATTTAAAACCCGATCCGCTAAAAGTTGTTAGATCTGTGGAAAGGAAGAAATTAAAACCGAAAAATGGATGGTGAATTAACCCTTTAGCGACGAAAAGAACCATACGGTCCTCTTTTACGGTCTTTGGGAGAACTGTTCTAATAACTAAACAGTGAGCAAAATGAGGTTGCTACTAGGTTTGAACGCGGCGGCATGTTACAGCGTCGTTCTTTTGGCTGCCTGGCTCTCAGCATGCTTCATTGCATCAGTGTACAGACGGTCTTTGTGAGCTTAAACGTAGAAACTCGAAAAAGAAATTGGTCGCTAAAGGGTTAAATTGAAACAGCATCGCAATCAGGAAGTCGGTTGCACGGAACGATGTCTCCCCCTCCTCTCCATAGAAGAAAAAAAGAAAGAAGTAGAATAAGAAATGAAAAACTCTGCCTGGCAAAACCTAAGTACA
Source organism: Trinorchestia longiramus (assembly GCA_006783055.1). NCBI lineage: Eukaryota > Metazoa > Arthropoda > Malacostraca > Amphipoda > Talitridae > Trinorchestia > Trinorchestia longiramus. The sequence continues at coordinate 157,544 of VCRD01001146.1, forward strand.
CAACAGTCTCCTGTAGAGCGCGTTCCTGGGTTTTTCCTTCCATTTATTTTGCATTCCTTTTACATCCCGTTGTTGGGTTTCTGTTATCGATAACAATGAATATGGCTGTTACTTTTCCGCTTACCATCTTATCTTACTCTCCCATTGGTACCTTTGCGTGATTGGTGCCTGACAGCAAGAATGTTCCAGTTTGCTCATTCTTGTTGCAGTAATCTATTCTATTCCTATGTTATTCCTTTATAGCATTCTATTCTTTCTCTATTCTTATTCTATTTTGTTATCTGCAGCTGGAGTTATCGCTGAGGATCGTTAACTCCCCATGATATGACAAGGACTCGCACGAACAGTATTACCCCTTTCCTTAAGTAAAACGCAGAAGTCCTGTTTATCCCGAAGACAGCCATGTCCCCAAAATGCCCTGAAGAACACTCCGCATCAGCACACTTCTAGCTCCTGGACGTCTGATTTACAAACTGAAGTAAAAATCTGTCTCTGCGTCAATATACAGCATTTTACGAAAATTTCTTTAACCTGATACGTAGGGTGATAAAAACGTTTGGTAAATACATCGAATACTGTAATATCTTCGACATCAGGGGAACTGAATTAGTGAAGCCTCTAGACGGCATCGTACTCTGGTGCAGTGTAGGAGGCAGGTGGTGGTTCATTGACATGATTTGAGCATGAGGCGCATCACTGCCAGATTTGTCCCGCGGGTTCTAATTGTTGAACAAAAGAAGTAACGGCTTGCTATGTCGATCAAGTTGATTGAAAAATGCGTAACTGATCCAGCATTTTATCCCCAATTGTTACTAGTAATCAGTCGTGGCTTTAAGCATATGACCCAAAAACGAAAGTTCAGAGCTCACAGTGGAAAACAGCTTCGTCTCCAATACCCAAAAAAGCCTAGATATCGAAATCACTCGTGAAGCTAATACTGTTTACATTCTTCGATATGGAAGAAATAGTGCACATTGGATTTATTCCCAGTGCTTTTAAAATGCCAAAAAAGTGGAGAAATGACTACCTACTGCATTATGACAACGCATCGTCTCATACGTCGCTGTTTGTCCAGCAATTCATTGCTGAGAAGGAACTAACTGCCGTTCCGCATCCCCCCCATTCTCTCGACTTGACGCATTAAGACCTTGTTATGCCCGAAACTAAAAAGGACAATAAAAATAAAGCGATTTGACCCCATTGAAGACATCAAATCAAACACGACAGAGCGCTTGGAGCTGTTGAAGAAAGGACATCCAGGCATCTTTCTGACAATGGCAGGAATGGTGGAACAAATGTGTAGGTGCGGAAGGAGAGTACTTAGAACGAGATTCGAGACAAAACATACTAATGCACATAATTTAATAAATATTTAAGCAATTCCCGAATTTTTTGTTCACCCTCAGTATGAGAAATTACTTGCATTGAAATATTCCCCAATGCGAGAAATGCATATAAAAGAAATCAGTAACAGGTCTGGAACAAAAAATATTTACGAGAAAGTTAGAACCTTGTTAGTCATCTATTGAAATGCTTAGTAACGCAAGCAATTGAACTTTCAGCCCTGGATAGATATTCATCATAACTTCAAATGAAAAAACAACAGCAAAGAAGGCTAAAAAATATTGATTAGAAAACGGTACTACGAAAAGTATCATACGTCACTGTAAAGTAAAATGTAAAACTAAGTTTCTTTTCACATAAATACAAAATAAATAGCAAGACGTGAACACACTATTGCATTTCTGCTATGTCGAGAGAATACGAGACATCCAAAGCGTTGAAACTAAATTTGTTTACTCAAAAATATCGATCTGCTGTCGTCAAGGTTGTGACGAAATCAAGGACTGAATTTGTATTTTCTATTTGAATATTGAATTCGTAATTGAGGTTCACTTCAGCAGGTACGCAGATTTTTACATTTTATTTTTATAAAAATGAATGAGTTCTAATTAATGATTAAATAAATAATCATCTGATAGATGAGCTCAGTGATATTCATGAACCACAACACGCGGAGTTTTGACACCAAAAAATATAAGGTTTGTTTCACACCTATGAAAGATACCTAGAAATTTGTTTTTCATTTACTAACACTAATATCAGATGTTTTTGAAACAAAAACTCATACTTTCTAGTAATAGAAAGTTGTCTGCTCGAAGAATGCGAAAGAATTTAATAACTAAATATTTACCATAAATTATGGAAACTAGTAACTCAGAGTATCAATAACAGATAATTGTGCTTTATATACATACATAAAAAATTGAAGCATGGATTAGCATGATACGTGCTGTAAAATAGAAAATTCACGCATCTTTGCTTCGAAACATCCAAGAAGGAGCACCGAGTCTCTGAAGCAGAAGCAGCAAAAGAAGCTAATTAAACATCTTTAAGTGAAGCAACGAAAAATCAATTATGGAAATTTAAAGCCAGATCTACATTGCGTCTACAAGTGACATTACTGAAGGTACGCAGGTGTAGTTCACAGCAGCGCTTGGTGCCCAGAACACCTGCTAATTAACCACTAAGACAACTTTAAGACGCTCATATTATGTAAGTTGAACATCTGCTTGGTAATCACAACTGATCACACAATAACTAAGACTGCTCTATGAAATCAAATTCATGCATGGTGTTCATACGACAGCTCCTTACGTTTTAATCCAAGCGTAAACTTAAACTTTCGCATAATTTTTGTATTTCAGTGAATATAGAAATTTGGAGCACAACTGAGTAATTTTGCAAATCATTAACAGTAAACAAATTTTGATGATCAGAGGATATTCTCAAACAATGAACAATCAGCAAAAAAGTTTGGTTCTTGGAAAGATAGTAGTTTTGAAATATATTAAAAGTGGTAATGTATCGCATTTTGCATCATGAAACACTCTTAGTAGACTTACAATAAGCCACGGTTGAACTAAGAGCAAGAATGCATGTACACCCACTTTGCCTTCCAACTCGTGATCTTCATGCTCTCGCTTGCCTTTGAATATTCAGTTTTTTCAATCGCAAGAATTATGTACGCTGGAAAACCTTCTGCAAAAGACATGACAAACTTTGGACGTCGACCTCAGCGTACGCACATGCACTCTGCATTAGTGGTCCTGTCTTACCCTCTACCCAATAGAGATCATGCTGCACGTGTGCCTTTAAATTGCATGTTCTGTGCATGCAGATCTATTTTCTAGAACAAAAATAAGATAGCCCACTAGAAATTCATGAACACATCATTCCTACAATTGCACAGAAATTAGGGTCTTCAATGTAGAAGAGAGGAATGCGGCTGCTCTCGCTACATTTCCTCGGAGAGAAGTGCACCATTAGCTCTATTGAAGACCCAAGTTCTATCGATGTGTGCTGTTACGTTGCGAGTGTTAGAAAGACGACTGAAATCCCTCTGAACAATACCATGCCCTTGCTTCCATTATTTACTCTAATTAATCAAATGAAAGCAGAATTGTTCCCGAACATTCTTGATAAAAAGAATACATTCAAGTACATTTTTCCGCTTTCATGTTCACTGGGTGAATTAGTTTTACCAATCCCGAGGTTCGAGTTAGAAATTGGTCATGTAGGAAGCTTTACTTTAAAATATTGATAGCTGATAGCACGCTTTTTCTGCCTTTAGTTGCTGCTTCGTTAATTTCACAGTAATTCGATATGAAGAAGATATTGAATTCTTTTTTAACGAAAATATATATTTTTTCATCTAGGGGCAACGCAATCACTGCAAGTTTGTAGTTTAATCATCAACGGAATTAGTCAAAGATTTTTTTTTCATTGATGCCAGTGTTGTTATTGGATTATCAAAAGCCGAAGTAGATTGCATTAATTTCTCTAGAATGACACTCACTGTTACTTATTGGTTCAATTTTATCGAATAATTCAAATTTAAATAAGCTTGAAATCCCAATGAAAATAATAAAAAATCATTTCGTTACGGTAAAAGAACATTTGGTTGATACAAGACTTTTTCATGATTTAAAGTTTCAATATCAAAGCATGAGCCCCGAATGAACTTGGAGTGTGATTTCCAAAAATTGTACAGGGTGCGCCAACATAAGCACGTAGGCCTCCTAACCCTAGACTACAGCTCATCAAATTTTGTTAAATAAAATGATCCAAATAATACTCATTGACTTTAACAAGAACCTAAAAAGTCAATTCCAAAGCATTCATCAGGTTATAAGTTACGGGGAAACAATTAGGAGTCGAACTTTGACTAGTTTGCTTCACTTCCAGGTCAACCTCAACATTTCTTTTTTGTAGCAAGTTGAATAGGTTAAAAAATTAATTGTTTTACAGTAAATCAATAATTCAGAATTACGAAGCCAATCAACTGGCTTTAAAGCTCTAAAACGTCATATTGTATAAGACGTCATACAAACCTATCTCGTGTCAGCTAAAGTAAACTCGAATTACGGAATTTTAAAAAATCACACCATATTCTCATTCTACCCATCACCATATTCTCGCATTACTCGGAGAACAGTACATGAGATTTTGCCATCACGATTGAAGAAAGAATATTTCAACAATAGTAGTTAGTACCTAAACACCAGTAGAATTTAACACTACAGTTCATAAATTATCATAAACGCTTGTTTGAATGATCGACTGCACGATTTGTCCTGCGTCAGACGTAAGGCCAAGAAAGAAATGGAGTGCAAAATGACGCCTGCCTTCGAACAAAGTGAACCCATTAGGTCACACACACAAGTCTCTCGCTACCATCGCAACAGATGCTCAGATGGGATGCCTCCGACATCACTCCACCTGACATGTAACAACTGACATGTAACATTGGGAATTCTGCTATCGACGAGAAAAGGCAGTTCCCAAAATAAGCCGAGAGATTCAGTGAACTCTCTTGGGAAAGAACACGACTGAAAACTACATTAGTTTCAATTGGAACGATTAGTTGAGTTGGTAGGTCGTGATTATTTCAGACAAAGTTGAAGTAACTGTGACACTGCAGTACTAAATTAACGCTGTATTTCACGGTAACTTTATAGTGTTAACCAACAGTCGAGAATTATAACCATTTGAAGCACCGAACCGCAAATTTAATTTTTGACTGAAATCCTGTTCAAAGTAATACAGATAGACCATGATCTATAAAATAGTTGTCACTCAAATATGCTGGTGATGCTACACGATTGTCTTTTTCTTATTCAGATTTTTAAAAAACCCGCAAACAAAAAATGAATTTTCTATTATGATATTAGATATTTACCTTCAATTTTGAAAATTCTTGAAATTCATAAAACTACGAACTACAAAACTCAAGTTCTGAAAAATTCTAATAGTATATTCAGGTTCAATTTGCATGGAAGGCAGGAGAAACGAAACCGTGGCAGGATTTGGACACACCTCGTGAAAGTCGAGGCTTGGTCGTAACTTCTCGCCAGGATTCTGCAGCAAGAACTTCGCGTTTTACGTCCCGAGACTAAGGTTAAAAAGTTGGTTTTATGGCCCCCAAAGTTAGGTATTTCAATCTCACACTGGATAGAAGAAGCAAAGTTTTACGATATATATTGAATTTCGACGGGAGCACAAGTTAACACCACCTACCATAAAATATCATCAATGAAGGTATTCTATAATGGTTTATTTTGATGGCCTCATTCGGATAAAATATACTGCATTATTGTCCGTGCAAGTCATAGCAAATTTTCAAAAGTCAATTGTCTTACAAAAGGAAGCAAACTATTACTAAGTGAGCAAATTAAAGCTCTGTACTAAAATGAACGTGACAGTGCACTGAGTTACCCAGCAGATCTCACATAGATAGGACATTACTGAAGCACATGTCTGCACAGCAGGTAATATGCTTTTATGATTATACAGGGTAGTCCATGATTAAGGTACCTTTTTAAAACTACTAGATCCACACGTGAAAAATCACGGTTTTTACGAAATTTTTCATTTTAATTTGCCAGTGGACGCGGGCTTTGCGAAAGAGTTTCCCCATTGATGGATGTGCCTTTGGTATCCACAAT